>JAJOZX010007056.1:0-82500 GCA_023014485.1 Bathynomus jamesi
TGGATATCATTGTTGCAAGGGCCTAATTTCGGCGATCATGAAGCAATCAAGTCTCAAGTAAAAGACAAGCTGCAAATGGCTGTAAGAAATTGTAATTCTGACAGCAGTGGTAATAGTTCGGTGAACTCAGACTCATCATCTGAAGACGATTTCTTCAGAACTATGGACGGCTCATTCTCTGCTCCTAACAACAAGGAAGACTTGGAAGTCCTCAATTATTTGCAGGACACCAGTAAGGCACTCGACTCTTTAGATAGGTATCCTGCTATAAAGAAGATCTTCAAGAGGTATAACACCACGCTACCTTCCTCTGCACCAGTGGAACGGTTGTTTTCGTTTGCTGGCATGGTTCATAGCCCCAAACGAAGTCGTCTCTCGGATGGTAACTTTGAACAATTGGTTTTGCTGAAAGCAAATGTTTACAGCGGTGAACATTAAATTAACACTCTTAACTTGCGGTTTTTACCCTTATATTGTCAGTAATTGCGTACTGCAGTAAAACTGTAAAATTAAATTCTATGTAAAAAATGTTTACTTATATATGCTGACCATTCATTGATATGGGTTATGGACCTGGTGAAATGAGAATTGAGAAAAATAGAACTAAAAACTATATGTAGGTCATTTAATAGTTTTTTCTTTGCTGATAAGTTATGATAATACTAAGTTTTAAGTTTACCACCTGAAAAACTGAAAGGGGAATCGTCAATCCCCGTGGTTTAGATCAGGTGACATGGGTAGGATGCGATGCTTGTGTTGCCTCAGCCCTCAGGGGAGTATTAGGAGTGATACTTTTCAGGAGTGATTAACAAAATAATTTGTTTTGTTTACTCTACAAGAGTACAACTTTTTTCAATTCATATAAAAGTGATCTTAAAAAGTGATCTTGAAAAGTGATCTTCAAGATCACGATCTTGATCTGGATCTTCAAGATCACATTTTTCTGGTGATCTGATCTTGATCTTCAAGATCACATTTTTCTGGTGATCTGATCTTGATCTTCAAGATCACCAAAGTTGGTGATCTTGCCCATCTCTGCACACTGTGCAACGTGCTAACAGCATCATTCGATCAAATCGGCGTGTCACATACAAGGAGCTATCACTGGAGCTAGGAATTAGTGAAGGAAGTGTGAATACGATAATTCAGCAACTGGGATACTCAAAAGTGTGTTCACGGTTTGTTCTTCGCGAACTGATTGAAGATCACAAAGCCCAAAGAAAAGAAATTGCTTCTGAGTCGTTGGTTCAATACGAGACAGAAGGGGATGACCTCTTTTCACGAATTGTGACTGGGGATGAGACTTGGGTACACCATTTTGAATCTGAAACAAAACGCCAATCCCGGACCTGGCGCCTTCAGACTTCTATTTGTTTGGGCCAATGAAGGATGCCATTCGTGGAAGAAAGTTTCAGAGTGACAATGAAGTTGTTGAGGAGGTTAAAAGGTGGCTTCAGCGGAACCCAGCGGACTTTTACCAGCAAGGAATAAAGGCCCTTGTTTCGAGGTGGAGGAAAGCCGTAGAAAAGGATGGAGACTATGTTGAAAAATAAAAACTTGTAAAAAAGGTATGTAACTACTTGTGTACAAAATTTCTGGAACTTAAAAGGAAACTTGGAAAGAAAAAAAAAGGTGGGGCAAAATATATTGAGTGGCCCTCGTATTTTAGCGCCTGACAAACATATTCTTTTTCGTTTTATTCTATTTCTCAAACAGAATTCTTTTTCCATATGCCCAACGATAGACGAGCCTAACAACACAATTTCGTTTTCACTTTCTATTATTTCGAGCGGACTAAATGAATTTTGACAATCTAATTGAAAATTTCACGACGCCTTTGGCTTAGCACCGTTTCTAACCAAAGTAAAATTATCAACAGTTGAACTACGATACTTCTATTGGACTGAATATCATTAACAATTTTTCAACCTTCGCGTTAAATTTCTGAACATTATCCTCAATGATCACTCAATTTTCTCACTGAATTCGATGAATTAATTATTAAGTTCAATTCCCTTTAAGTTATCCTCAACATTTGAAACTTTTTATTAAGCACACCAAGACTGTTTTGCACGTCTACTGTACATTAATTAAATTTTTTAATTAGGCTATCTTCAAGTTTGAATTAAGTTCCTTCTTCAAATTCAAATTACAAAACTTACAAACACTATTCCCGTCTTTAGATTAAAAATGTGTACTGGTATATTGGAATGTTCTCGCATAAGCATACCGCGCAGGCATATTTTGTAAAAGACACTTTTAAACTATGAAATAAATGTTTATCCCACACAATTCACAACTTCAGCTTATTATGATAATAAAAACCCACTCTAATAGACAGAGTTTATTTCCACAACAGTTTCGATGCCCACTGGCATCTTCTTCGGGTGGATACAGAAAAACGAATGAACCAAAAACAAGAGGGGAAAACAGTCCAGGGACCATTAAGAAATTCGCACCTACAGTAGGTTAGATCTCGTTCTCCCGACACTGGAAGGGCATTTTTATTAAAGGGACCCGCTTATAAGTACATTCGCACAAATTTAAAACTATCTTCTTGTTCTATACATACAGATTCTATTATTTTTTTTTACATAATTATTACATTTATTATTAAATTTATTACATTTAATATTGCATTATTATTTATTACAGAAATTATAAATTTATTATTACATTGATTATTACATTGTTGCTTATTATACAGAAATTATAAACCGAAAAACGAATGAAAAAGGCGAGAAGGAAACAATCCAGAGACCATTAAGAAGTTCGCACCTAGGCTAGATCCCGTTCCCCCGACCCCAGAAGGGGATAAAATGTAAATGGAATAATAAACGTAAATGTAAATGTAATAATGGAAGTAATAAATGTGGAAATAAATATAAATGCAATAAATGTAATAATAAAGGTAATAAAATAAATGTAATAATTAGTGTAAAGGTAATAATAATAAATGTTAAAAAATGTAAATGCAATAATAAATGCAGTAATTATGTCAAAATAATAGAATCTATATGTATAGAACAAGAAGATAGTTTTAATTTGTGCGAATGTACTTATAAGCGGGACCCTTTAATAAAAATGCCCTTCTGGGGTCGGGGGAACGGGATCTAGCCTAGGTGCGAATTTCTTAATGGTCTCTAGATTGTTTCCTTCTCGTCTTTTCATTCGTTTTTCGGTTTATAATTTCTGTAAATAAAGAACAATGTAATAATCAATGTAATAATAAATTTATAATTTCTGTAATGAATAATAATGCAATATTAAATATAATAAATTTAATAATAAATGTAATAATTATGTAAAAAAAAATAATAGAGTCTGTATGAATAGAACAAGAAGATAGTTTTAAATTTGTGCGAATGTACTTATAAGCGGGTCCCTTTAATAAAAATGCCCTTCCATTGTCGGGAGAACGGGATCTAACCTAGGTGCGAATTTCTTAATGGTCCTTGGACTATTTTCCCTCTTGTTTTTGGTTCATTCGTTTTTCTGTATCCACCCGAAGAGGATGCCAGTGGGCATCGAAACTGTTGTGGAAATAAACTTTGTCTATTAGAGTGGGTTTTTATTATCATATTTTGACCTTCACGTAGAAAAAAGTGAAGTTTTTTGCATTTATTCAGCATATTAATTAACACCAATAGATGGAAGATTTTTCTTTTTATAGGAACGCACGATCTCAACAAACAATCAGTAGTATTGCCACAAAAAAGTCGAGTGCAACTACATACAACATTGCAAGCAACATGATGAGAGTGTTTATGAGCCACTTCCAATCCCCCTTCAACCCCCCGAAAAATTATATAATATATATATATATATATACAGTATATATATATCTGTGTGTGTGTGTGGTGTGTGAACTCCAAGGGGTAACCTAACCTAGCTGCTCAGGTCCACAAAAATATATGTGTGTGGGTGTGTATGCATGTATAGCAAAGGTTCTTATATATATATATATATATAAATATATATATATATATATATATATATATATATATATATATATATATATATATGAGCTATGTATTTGAACTTTGAGGGGTAACCTATCCTGCCAGCTCAGACCCACCGAAAAATTTTATATATATATATAGGGTGAACCAAATGTAGGTGGACAGTAAATGATAACGTTTATTTTGAGAATACATATTTAATTTTTTTGTATACTATAATACAAAATAAAATTTAAATAAATTTAGTTATAATATTTAATATAATATAACACAAACACCATAGTTATAATGAACACCATAGTTATAATATAATATAACACAAACCGTATTCAACCTACTGTCCACCTACTTTTGGTTCACCGTGTATATATATATATATGAGGGGAGGGGCGACAAGCTTGACCTTCGCGAAATGAGGAATCGTCGCACGGAACCATAGAAAGGTTGAAAGGCATATAAAGGTTGAAAGGCATGTGGGTGTGTAAATGTAAGTAGCCTAAAATAAAACACAAGGAGAGAGAGGATTCATCCATTCGTAGCCATGGAGCATCGCATAATGGTGTCTTCAGCATCACAGTCATCTGACTTAGAAGGCAGCCATTCGCCTCACAGCCAATCGTATTTGGCGTACACAATTATTTACGTACGTTATGTCTCAAACACACCCAAACACATCGTATATGACGTACACACATAAAGTAGAATTAGCACAGATCTATCATAACAAAATACAAGCCTTCCTTAAAATATCTCACAATTCGCAATATATATACAGTATATAAACGCGACAAAGATATCGGGCGAATAATACGTGTAGGCCTACCATATCATCACTCTGGTCAGAAGATATTCATTTTGTATGCCCAGAGATTTCTCCAGAGGTCACGACAATCTAAAGCAAATTATAATATTTATTTCGAAAAATGCCAAGTTGTAACATCTGATGTTTGCTTCGTATAAACGCAGCTGGAACAAAATTTTTACTCGTATGAACACAGCAAGGGGTCAGACTTTTGAAAGAAAATTTACAATTCTTAGATAAAATAATTGTATTGTGTTTGGTCAGATCAGATTCGCCCGCAGAGCGGCACCAAAATATTAATTTGTATGTCACAAGACTTATCCCAGATGGCCCATTACATTTTCACACAAATAGAAAACGCCTTACAGGAGCAAAATCAACAATATATCTCTTTTCTAGCTACAAAAATAATGTGTTAGCAAACAGATGTTCTCAAACGCATGTCTACCCAGAGCTTCTTATTCATATAAGCAAGATAAATTTATCTTAAAACGTATATCTATAACTTGAACGCCAATTATTTATTTTCGAAATATATTTCTAATAATTTTTCGGAATTGACAAGAGGCTGTAAATCAATTTCTTATGCTTGTGGCGATTTTGGGCATATGTTTATATAAACTTTTTTTTATTGTTTTCAGGTCCTGAATCCATCCTGAAAGTGCGTCCCACATGTTATGAAACACCCTGTGTCCCGTGTTTGGTCTTTTTTCACACGAAGGTCATGCTGGTGGCCCCGCCTCTAGTCCTGGCTTGGTGGAGGAGCGAGTTACTCTCTTGCGCTCTCCACCGTACATAGTCAGGTACATCTGGCTCATCTGCTACCATCCTGAGCCAGGCATCTAGTCTTCTCTTGAAGACTTCAACTTTGACCCTTGTGACGTTTCTGAGGTCCTTTGGAAGCTGGTTGAAAATTCTTGGCCCCCTGACAACCAAGCTATTTTCCTTCAGAGTTGAGGAAGTCCCTTGTCGGGCCTTTAATTTGGGAACACTACACATTCTGCCTTTCCTATTTTCCAGTGTTGTTTGGATGGTAATTGGGTTTAGTTTGAGGTTTGGTCCCAGTTTTTCGATCATTTCCCAAATGTAGATTATGGTATACCTCTCTTCTCCTTATATATATATATATATATATATATATATATATATAATATATATATATATATATATATACGCGCTTGAATGTGCCCATAAAATACTCTAAAACGGATACAATTTACAACTTAACTTATAACATAATTCAGTGGCATAGAAACTTTCTTAAAAAAATCCATTCATATATCTTAATAAAGTGTAGTTTTGCATTTAAGAAATACGTCATTAAAAATTTCTACTTTTCCGAAAGTTGCTTTTCTCTATTTTTTTAAAGTGTGCTTTCCATATGAACTTAAATGTACCTATAAAATATTTTAATTTTTTTATTTTATGATAACTCGTAACTCAGGGGCATGGAAACTTTCTTCAAAAAATCCAATCATCTGGGATATCTTTTAGACGCTAATTCAAAACTCGACAAAGATATCTGACGAACCCCCGATCCTTTCACTATACTCTCAGTTCCTCTTATATAATATATACACATTGCATACGTGGACTTAATTTGAGATGTGATACATTCTCTCTTTTCTCTTAAAGTGACTGGTCGGAGATAGAGCGTTTCGCGGATGTGTTCAGGGACAGCGTTGAAGAAATTCAGCTCAGCGTCAATGATGTGGATGGGGGACTAGAAGTTTTACAAAACACTCGACACTCCGGTGGCGTCCCACAAAGCGAGTGTGATCTAATTGAAGAAATAATGTGTTTTTATTTTTCCGTGTGTGTGTGTGTGTGTGTGTGTGTGTGTGTGTGTGTCGGGGTAAGAATAAACCAAGTATTTTCAACATTTTATTAAATTATAAACCTTGAGGAACATTTTAAGTATATTTATAAATTAATACATAATTTCGTTTATTGTTTTCACTACATTTTTACATAATATTGCCTTCACTGTCTCTCGCACATATACAAATAGGAGTGACAAAAATTTCGTTATACAGGGTGTCCCATAAGTCCGGCATCGTAGGAAAAATAATAAAAAAAGGCAAAACAAAAGCTTTCATTTACAGAACGTGCTCAATGTGTCCACCATTGTTTTCAATACACAAATTCAGACGTGATACCCAGTCAGCAAGCACACGGTGAGTGATGTAAGGAGTAATGGTGTTACATGCCCCAATAATGCGCTGCCGCAAATGTTCAACACTCCTAATTTTCTCTGCGAATACCAGCACTTTCAAGTGGCCCCAGAGATAAAAATCTAGTGGCGTGAGATCCGGGCTTCTAGCTGGCCATTCCACAGGCCCTCGACGTCCTATCCAATGACCAGGGAATTGTTGGTACAGGTATTCCCTTACTTGGGTGCTGTAATGTGCAGGAGCGCCGTCTTGCTGGAACCATGTTGGGAAATTTCCTTCTTCATTCAAGACACTGGGAAATGCTTCTTCCTTGAGCATACGTAGGTAGGTGCCTCCAGTGACATGTTCATCGAAAAAGAGGGGGCCTATGATGCGATCCTTCCAAATGCCACACCATACCATCACCCGAGATGCACCGTGTTCCTTTGAAGAGGTATACCAGTGAGGGTTGTTTTGAGACCAGTAGCGGGTGTTCTGTCGATTTACCTCACCATTTCCATAAAAAACAGCCTCGTCACTGAACAGAATGGTGGACGGGAAATTGGTATCCCGAGCATATTGTTCCGTAGCCCATTCACAAAATTCCATCCGCCGGTCGGGATCATCATCGCTTAATTTCTGTAGGATCTGAAGTTTATATGGATGCCATTTGTGAGCCTGAAGAATGCGATGGATGCTAATTTTCGACACTCCTGTCTCGGCGGACAATCTCCGAAGAGACTTATTGGGACTTCTGTTAAAATGAGCCAGGATAGCAGTCGCTGTATCATCGTCAGTGGATCTCCTTGAAGGTCCACTGCGTGGTTTATCTTCATGGATCCTGTTTCCTTAAACTTTGCAACAAGTCTGCTAACACAACTCTGTGTTATTGGCTCGCGGTCTGGATGCAGTCTGTTAAATTCAGCAGCGGCCTCTCTTTGACTCCGATTTCCTATGAGTAGAATTATCTGGATTCGTTCTTCCTTGCTCACAGACATTATGGCCTGTAGAAAGAGAAAAATATGAATTATGGTTTGTAGAAATAGAAAAATATGAATTTCTCTTATGATGCCGGACTTATGGGACACCCTGTGTGTATATATATATATATATATATCGGTGATGTAGTGGGTAGCGTCGCTGACTACGAATCCATCGGCCCTGGGTTCGAGACCCGGTGACGGCAGCCGGCGCGCAGCAAAACCCAGCTTTTCATCCTTCCACACAATAAATAAAGTGGTTGGTAGATAAATGGGTACCCTGGGTGGCCTAGTGGTTAAGGCGCTGGGATGCTGGTGGGGCGTGGTTCGGATTCTACGTTAAACTGTAGGTCTAAGGCGAAGTGAAAAGCTTGATCTTCATCAGAATGAACAATTGGGACGGAAGCTAACCAAAACTTATATATATATATATATATATAGCCAAAATTAATTAGCTACAGAATTAGCATCCATACATTTTAATTAAGTTACAGAACATGATCCCCGTTCTTAAACATTCCACAAATTATTATTATTATTATTATTAGGGATATATTTTATAAATTTACACAATATAATCCTAAAAGCTATATTGTTACATTTTAAAATAATTAACTGACGAAGTTACAATTATATATATACACATAAAACTTCACACAACGCATCAAGTGCCTACAAACGGGAAAAGTTTATCATTCCGCTCAGTGTTACACAAGTCGAATAATTGCAGAAATTCTGTAAATCTCCCTCTACGAGCCATATGCATGAGAAAACACAGACAGTACATGCCACAGACATTGCTTTAATAACTCTGGACCCTGTAAGGGTTACACACTATTTGCGGAATTTGCAGTTGCTCGAGAAATTTTACAACAATAGCACCATTCCATGGATGTCTGCCCAGTGAATTAAAGTAGTACATTCGCCCCCTATTTTTAAAATAAACAGCTATCCAATGGATCCCTTTACCATCGATAACATCCGTATTGAAAATAAGTGCGCCGCAGTCTCTTGTGGTTGGGAGTTTTAACGTTTTATTCTTCGCAAACACCCCGATAAATTTGGGGCGTGTGATTCGATCACTCTTCATTAATCTCTGGAGTGTAAACGTGTCCATTTTTAAAAGTCTGTGACTACGGCCCTAAACCTTTCAACTTCGATTAGGGGTTGCGATTCGAGGTAAACTACTACGCACGCTAATAGGTGCGACGAGAGGCTTGTCGAATTCTAACCTGACTGGGATGTTTCCATTCTGCTGGAGGCTTATATGTCTGCTTATACTCGCAGATAAATCTTGCGGGAGGTCAGATGGTTAAATGTTGACCCTCTCAACGAAATCCTTCTGCGTTACGCCGATTCCTTTCCGTTGTAAGTACCGACACTGTGTGCAACGTTGCTATACGCTCTCCGGCAGTGGAAACTCGTCATCTATAGAACAATTCGTTTCCAATGTCCCACCTAAAGCCACCCCGTTGACGTACAGGGTTATATTTTTATATTTTTAAGGCCTTTTTTTTGTATTTGGCATTCACAGAAGCGTGTTCCTGCGTTCCAATTAATATCCTTTTAGATAGAGCTCCAAGAGCAACATTTCCTATCTGCTTCGATAATAAACCTGAAGGTACCGTATACATCTTAAGTTGGACTCTATTAATTGGGTATTTTACTGTGGCGTGCAGTAGATTGTTTTCAATTTCCAGCTGCTTAGCAGAGTTTAATTTCACTAGACGCACGCGAAGATATGTCTCCATAATATGAATTACCACAGGCTTCGAGCTCTCTTCTTGGTCAGCACCCAGATTTAAGCAAATCTCAGGGCTCGTACGGGTGAGCTTTATTTTCATATCGACCCCATTCACAAGCAGCTTTTTCTCGAATGTGAAATCTGTATGGAGGCGTCGAAAGCATTCATATATCTTCTTTTTAGAATTTTTTAATTTTGCCTTTATACTACTTTCATCTTTAGCTTGATAATAACCTTCGGCTGTTAAAAGGTATCCTTCGCTTCTTTTGAAAAGTTGAGGACATTTTCCAGATAGGCCCGTAGGTGATAGTAGCCAGACCCTGCCGAGACGTAGAACTGATTTAAATACACGTCACAATGACTGAATATGGTGTGTAGAAAGTTAGTCTCTGGGTATACAACGTAATCGTTTTCGCAATCAGATCCATCTGAATGTGCTATTCGCAGTTTAGCGTACGTATACATGCAGCTTGGGTAAAAAAAGAAAGGGCCTGAGCTGAAGATTACGAATTCTATAGGAGCACTCGGCGAGTTAATGTTGTTTAGCGGATTATCTGTGATAAAGTCACTGTCCTGTATAGATATTTGTGTCGCTGGCATGTCAAAGAGGGCCAGCTCCGATTTACAACATTGTGAACTACACGGATTGATGAAACGTGCCATGGCGCGTCAGGAATAGTTGCACCTCTCTCGGCAAGTAGCAATCAGTTTATGATTCATGAGAGCAACGTCCTTAGCTTATATCAGTTAAAAAAGTGGTCAACCATAGGTTTCATACGTTTAGAACACTTCTTTTTTGATGTCCTTTTACGTTTAACGCCAAGAGTTGGTAACCCCTTCTTCTTCTCCGTACAGCGCGCTTCTTCTTCCACCACCGCGCATTTTTCTCGTTGCATCTTTGATAATTTTGTCCCATGTACGCTTTAAGTCTTTTTTTAGAGCTTCTTTAGGCTTAACACCGGCTATAATGTCTTCTACCGTGTTAAGACCTATTTGTAACGCTTTCCTGCCGAGATAGCTGGCACCACACTTCAGCAAGGGGGCAGCCGTACGCAGTATGGTTGAAAAAATGTACCCAATCCCACTCCCGCGCTGGTATCTCAACCTTCGATAGACTGTGAACGGCCTTCGGGTCATTCTATCACAGTGCGACGGAAGTGAAGCTTCACTGTTAAGTTCCCTTCACCGAATGGAAACTTTTCCCCTCAATCGTTCTTATATATACTGAGATACTGGTTAGTAGTTTAGTTGCGACTTTGACATAATGAGGCTTGTCGTATGCAATGTCAAGCTCTTTCCTCTATGATTGGGAATGTGGGCGATGCGTAGCAGCCGTGAATGGGTATCCCCAACAAACTGATGTTCCTCGATATTGCTGTAAATATAGCACATGTTCGGGAGTGGGCCTCCATCGTTTAATTTCTCTAATTTTAGCTGATAAAATAAGCTGCACAAGTTTTGCTGTGACTCATGAAAAGTATCTCTTTGGAAAACTGCCCTATATCTGCCCTCGGTTATAATTTTGAACAGTGTTTTGTCTTTAATATTTCTGTTAACCTTCGATTTTAGAGTAAAGTATGTACCGGGGTATCTTTGTTTACTATTTGCTATACTAAATCAGCCGTAAGATTTGAACTTTTGAGAGTCCCATTTAATTCTCTCACAATATCCTCGGCTGTGTCATAATGACCCGGTCCTAATGTTACTTCTGTAGTGTAGTACTGTGCCTCCCCACTCCGGGCGGCGCGCATGGTATCGTCGCGAGTTACACCGGCCTTTTCACACTCATCACGGTTTCTAAGAACCGTAGAAACGGGTTCTTTCTTGTCAATACTTAAAAACTTGGTGGCCAATTGAAATTCGCATATTCCAACCTCACGACCCAATTCAATGGGCCCATGCAGTTCTGCTACAAGTCTGGCCAGGGTGTTTTTAGGATGTACAGACAGAGAAGAGGAGGGCGGTAGTGTGACGTAGAAGTGGTTAGGCGTCATGTTGTATACTATTTAAGCTTCATTATTGCATCAGCTTTTATAGAGATGTTGAAGCTTTCTGGGTACCCTAGCTATTTTACCAGGTACATTTTTCTCTTTCCTGAAACTTTGCTTCGTAAATTTTTTTCAATTTTAAAGACTTTTTTTTTCCTAAATTAATGACATTTCTGCAGCTCCTCGCTATAAAAGCCTCCTGTAATTTCTTCTCCATTCAAATCTTCAACGTAATACAACACCACCCAGTCTTTAGATCTCATAGATCTAACTTTAAAAATCTCACTTGTCCATCCTTGCACAAAACCCTTCGCAAATATATTCTCCGAACGCGACAGCCTTACATAATCATTGATTTTGAAACGTCTTGACCGTGGTGGCGCTTTACGAATATCTTTTCTCACCTCACGTTCTATATGCGTACCTCTTTCTAAATTTTCGCTAGGTGTTGTACCAATCGCTCGGTGGTGTGAACGGATGTAGGATAAGGACAGGGAATCCAGAATGTCTATATATCTGTATGTGTTTTTATGTGTGAAATAGCGATGCATACGATCCTCTATGGTACGCTGAACTCTTTCAGCTAAAGATGTTTTATGTATAGCACTGCTAGTGTAATAACTGATATTAAACTCTGCCAACATGTTCTGAAAAGCTCGGCCTATAAATTCTTTCTCCATGTCCGTACAAAAATAGCCAGGAATCCTGTTTTCTTTCAGCATCAGCACTTTGGTCGCTTTAGCAACTGTTTCAGGCGATTTATTTTACAGGGGAATTAGTCACAAATATCTAGAGAATACATCTATTATGAAGAGGATGTAGCGGTACCGTCGATTATGCAATGAATATCTGTTAATGTCTGTTAAATCCGCCTGCCAAATAGAATCAACCGAGGCTGCTGTTCTCTTGGCCGTTTTAAACCTTTTTCTCACCGGCTTATGAAGTGTATAAGCATCCTGCTCCCGCAAAAACTTCTGAATATCTTTTTCCCCTACTCCCTCACTATAAACGCCTCTGTACAGTCTATTAACGCCACCATAGGAGGCTGGATTAGAAATGTCGTAATAACGTTTTCTTAATAAGTTAGCATTTGCGTATTTTAGAGGCGCGCGGATAGGGTTGGCCGTTGCTGTTTGGTCTCTTCTTCCTCCTCTTCAGAGATGTTACCGCTGGGGGCGAAAGCGTGTTCAGATGTGGTACATGCGAGGCTTGTCTCAAGCCTTTTAACCTGTTCAGATTACGTATCAGTGTTTTTGGGACGTTTATTTGATGTGGTCTTGCTTTAATATGTTCCCATCCTGCTGGTGAGGGCCCATCACACTTTCTCACCAAGTCGTGTACGATGTCAATGATGTTCGAACCCTGTACCTTTGATCCTTCAACAACAACCTCACCTGTATCGGTCCATTGTATAATGGGATCCTCACTCAATAGATTATAAAGACTTAAGCCTTTATTCCTCAATGTATGTGGGAGACTGCCTTTCAGTACATGCTCGATATGTTGCAGAGTCGCTCCGTTGTTCTTTGACTGTTCGTCTTTAGCCTTGGCCCCAGGTCCTATGCCGCCACGCTCAATGTCATTAGCGCTGCGCCTGATAACTACGGGAACCTCGGCCGGCTTCTTATAATTTTCGTACTCATGAAGAAATTTCTGCAGAGCTTCTTGGTATAAAATTCTTTTCTCATCAGGAGACTTCACTGTTTAATAGGTCTAACAATTTGCTTTCCATTCTTTTAAGCCTGTTTTTACGGGGTTCTAGAACCGTATCTGGACTCTTTGAGCTTTGTAGTGAAGCATACACCTCGTGTGTAATCACGACTACTTTCTTCATTATATTAAACTAGTCAGTAAAGGCCCCAAAACTGAAAATAAGGTGGGCAGGAATGAGCCCCCTCTTTGTACAATAATTCGCTTTTCTTCCCGACAGTTTGACTTTTACGAACGAGTGCGTATATTATGTTCTTATAACGACGTAGGCAAGCCTTCTGAGGTGGTTTCATTGGTACATTAAATTTTATAACGTTAAGACAGATTTCGTAGATGCATTTTAAAAAGTTGGAGTCGATATTTATCACAAACAGTTGTTGCAGTGCCCGTGCAGTCGATGATAGATTTTTATTAATTCACGGTATTTCTTTAACCTCTTTGTCATTCTGGGATATACACCGTTTCAGCCTCGTTTGGAAATATATTCGTTTTTTGAAGCACCCTAAACGTGTTTCGTGGGTAAAGGGGACAACCCAAATATCCGTAACGTTGGCTTATAGCTTCTTTATAAACTTCCAGAAACTCCTTACGCTGATTCGGGAACATTTGATTGGCTAATACCTCAATTTGTGCCACATCTCTACGTTGTGCGAATAAGACTATATATTATGTTAGTAACACATCGCGCATGCATCTATTTTTGAAAAATAGATTCTGATTGATGAAGAATACGCTTATGTTAGGATGGTGGGAGAACACTGTAAATGTCTCGGCAAACGTTTTATCCATTTCTAGCATGGGATCACCAATTACAGTGACCTTGTGCTCATTACCCTTTATCGAACTAACATCATAAACACCTTTGTGGAACAAAATATAATCTAGATACTCGTTGAATACGGGCTGGTATGTCGAATAGCATCATATGACTTTATGCAGAAAATTTGAGAACACAGTTTTGCCACATCCTGTAGGGTCGGATATAATGCATGTGGAGGGGCTCTTGAACCTGAATTTTTCTACAGAATCCATCTCTAACACGTCACACTCCTAAGTGGAACATTTACAAAATATAATAAAATTTCAAGTGATGCTCCTTATATTCTACAGTCTTGTATTTCTTCTTCTTCTTCCTCAGAACCGTGAATGATGATGAGAATGAGGTAATGTGAGAGTAGCATGTCCCCATCATTGATATTGCAGATGAGGTTGATGATACTGACGACAATGTAGTTGTTGTTTAGGCTACAGACTGTACCATCAACCCCGCTAGCGTTCCGGAACCCCCAACAACACCAACTGTAGCGCCTCCACGCGACAATTCGAGGAGAAAGCGGGTGCATCACGACGTTGTTGATTCGCCTTCCACGTCAGGTGTAAGGCGCGCCAGGAGTGCGTCGGTTGTTAGACCCACAGTCATAGAGCCCAGCCCTCTACATCTTACGACACAGCCCCCACAGTAGGTCCTTCTACAAATAAAACTGTGCCCCCTTATTCCTGTTCAGTACCGTCCGTACCCTCAACAGCAGCATCTCATTCTGTAGACAGTAGCATAGCATTTGAGCTGGTGCGTACCGCCATCCTGGAATTCGGTCCTTTTGGAACTCGGTCCTGCCCACCTTTGTATATTATATATATATATATATATATATATATATATATACACAGAGGGTGATCAAATTATTAGAGCCATCCCTTGATTTTTAGTTTAAATAACCTTTTAAGTATGCAGACAGTATTCAAAATTGTTAACACATGTAGTGTTCTCTACCTGAATAACAGAAACTGGGGATAGGGGTTAATTTGTGGAGTAGGGGGAGGGGAGTATGTGAAAAGTGGGTTCAGTAGTGTTTCTGCTGTGAACGTGGAAGGTTGTGTCAAGTGGTCAGGTGCGTTAAGTGTGTGTTAAGTTAATGATAAGTTATTATATTTAAACCATTGCACGTGGAATATGCACTCATACACCCATATGATATTGTTTCTCAGCAACGTATTATGATTCTTTTTATTAAATTAGTGTTTCTTTACAGGAATAACTTTTATGTACTGTAGGCTACCCAACATGGGTAAGAAATGTGATCTATCGCCAAAGAAGAAAGGTAGAATGCTCTCGCTGCTGACTGCAACTGATTATTCTCACAGAAAAATAACCCGAGAACTGAATGTGTCACGTGCGAGTGTTGACAGGATCGCATCAAAAATTAAAGTTGAAGGGGATAATCCAGAGCTGACTCCAAAAAGAAAGGGTAAATGTGGTCGGAAAAGGATAACTACACCTAGAGCCGACAGATGCATTGAAAAGAAACTAGTAAATAATAGGAGAAGCACTAAACAAACTTAAATTGGAGCTGGAGAAGGAAAACATCAACATTTCGACAATGACCTTAAGAAGGCGTGCCAGGGAATTTGGATTGAGTAGTCGCCGGCCAAGGAGAACGCCAAAATTGACTCCAACAATGATCAAAAAACGCTTAAAGTGGGCTAAATACTACTTAAAGTTCACTGTAGATGACTGGAAATCAGTAAGTCACAATATTTTAGTGAACTTGTTTGCTTATTTTGAGTAAAATGTATTATTTTGATATTTGTATGACAAGGCACATTTCATTTTGGCTGCAATCATTTCTTTCTCTTTTCATTTGCAGGTGTGTTTCAGTGACGAATCCACAGTCCTAGTCATGTCTGATAAATCACAGTACGTTAGGCGAAGTGTTGGTGAGGAATATCATCCAGACTGTGTCGTAAGTACGGTTAAGCATCCAACATCTGTCATGATATGGGCAGTGATAGCGGTAAAGGTACTGGACGAATTTATATTGTTCAGGGTACTATGAGGCAGGATCAATACCGAAAGGTTTTGGAAACAAGACTTATTCCACAGATCGCCGACTGGTTTCCAAATGGTGAGCCATTCCATTTTATGCAAGATTTGGCCCCATGGCACACTGCAAAGTCAGTTAAAAGTTTTCTGGCTGAAAAGAATATTCCTCTCGTGGATTGGCCAGGAAATTCTCCGGATATGAACCCTATCGGAAACCTATGGGAAATAGTAAAGCGTAGACTGAAAGGCGAGGAAATAACAACTCGAATACAGTTAATAGAACGAATAATTGCCGTTTGGAACCGTGATCCTGAGATACAGGCCAGCCGCAAAGCCTGTATAGAGAGTATGCCTAGACGGGTTGCTGCCTTAATTAAGGCCAAAGGAGGACCCACTAAGTACTAAATGTGTTTAATATGACTGTAGAGTGTATATAAATATATTCTGAAATAAAATAAGTGTTTAAATTAGCCAAATTTTACTATTATTAGCATTAGAAATAAACTTATACAAGAAAAACTATTTTTTATGTAGTGGCTCTAATAATTTGATCACCCTCTGTATATGATGAAATAACCACGAAGGAAACATAGAATGGTGCTCAAGAGCTTTTGCCTAATGACATCCTCAGGAACACTAAAATAAATAACAAGTTCGCGACTAAATATAGGCCACAAAAATAAAATAGAATTACAGGTACATCAAATTTTTATACCTACATTTCAACTGTAGAACCTTCCGTTGGATCAAATGGATCATTATTGCAAATGTCAGCAATGGTTTGTGTTGAAAATAATTCGTCCCGATCGGCTGTGTTAAAAAGACCAATTATAGCAGCGGCGTTAGGGCACCCCTCTTCATATAACGCCGGTAAACTGTAAAGTTGTTGTGACTGGCTGGCAGTGTCCATGACGGAGGGAATGTGTGTTTATTCGCTGGTAAAATAACTGCTGTGAGTTCCAAAGCTTGCTGATTGGATGTCAATGTAACTGAGCGTGCCTATGTCATATGTGTGTGCCAATCAGTTGTCGTACAGCCAAAGCTACGGCCCCACGCTTTGGGCATTCAAGTTCTGATTGGACACCTTCACGAAAAATAAAGGTGTCTTTATCAAATTTGACTTATTCACTCCGCAGATTTTTTCACTGTTTTCAGAAGCTCTGAATGTATTTATTATTATTATATATGATTTTTATAAAGACAAAAAGAAAGATGATATATTGTTCGAGGGTTATTTAATCTCTTTCGCAACAATTAAAAGGTTATATGATACAAAGAAACTTTAGCTTTATGTGAAAATCTCAACCACGGGTCGCTACATCATCTGAATGAGGAGGACGGTCAACCATCGAACTATTATCCAGATAGACTACATGCTGTACAGTACATTGCGCAGTAAATTTGTATTTTTTGAAAAAATAGCCTAGAACCCCGAAATTTATAAAAGGTATAAAAAATTACTAATTAGTAATGAGTGAAATTTTATTCTGAACCTCCTTCACAATATTAACAATTAGTGAATTTTTATGCTTTTTAGAAATTTAATTTCTGGGCGAAATTTTTCCGTAGGAAAAAAAGGATTAAGTCAGTAAACAACGACCAGATAAGTTCCATTTAATACTTTTTCTTTAACATTTCTTTCGTCGGTAGCTTAATTCTATATTAATTTAGTAATAAATTTGTGTTACAAGATCCTGTTTCTGCGTTTCAAGAACGCAGTGGACCTACGTTGTAATTTATTAATTTCCAAACGCTCGTTTTTTGTTTTTTTTTTTTTTTTTGTTGTTTAACTAATTAAAAGCATGGCACCCCCGTCAAGTACTTGCAGTCGCTGTGAAGGGAAATTTGCTGCTTACGCGTTTACAATGGCTAATAATAATGATCAGTTAGTTTGCAGGTGGTGCTCAAGCATGGAAGTGCTGAGGAACGAATTAGACCGTGAGAGGCAGGCCAGGGTGAGACTTGAAGAAAGCGTGATGCTCCTGACGGCAAAATTAGAATCCCTTGATACTCCAGTTACGACCCCTCCTGCCTCAGTTTCTATTAATAATATAAATAGTACTAATAGCCCTCTCTCTTCCCCTAGTTCCCAACCCTTCGTTCGAGTGCGAAATGGAGCCCCATTGAGAAAAGCAAAGCCTTGTCTACCAGTAATAACAAGCAATAAGTTTTCTGTTTTAGGGTTCGAAGATACTGATGAACCGGAAATACGACTCGTTGGTGATTCCATTGTTCGAGGACAGCTCGAGGAATTCTGTGGGAGAAACCCTCGTCGTAGGCGCCGTTACTGCTACCCTGGTGCAAGGGTGGAGGATATAACTAATAATGTTGACCATTTTACAGACAGTACCGCCGAGGACACAACGTATGTTATTCATGTCGGTACTAATAACGTTTTAAATTCTAGATCGGAAGAACTGCTGGCTAGGTACAGGGACTTATTAGAGCGATTAAAGGAGAAAACTAATAAGATTGTTTTAACAGGTATACTTCCTCGAATTATCCAACGAAGCGATTTCTACAGCAAGGCGACCTATATTAACAATAACCTAAAGTCTCTTTCCCAACAGGAAGGAGTGCATTTTGCTAATTTTTGGAACAGTTTCTACGGCAGGAGGGACTTGTTCCTCGAAGATGGACTTCATCTTAATGAAGTTGGAGCTGCGCGTTTAGGAAGACTATTTCATAATAATGTCTCTTCTTTTCAGGCTGCCGTAAGCCGAACGTCCCAGCGTAAATTCCACAAATTTCCCCCGCGCTCGCGAAGGTGTCGCAATTACAAACAATTTGAAGGTTCTATCCTTAAATGCTCGTAGCCTACGAAATAAAATAAACGAATTTTTTTCTTTAATTGCTTGTGAAGACTATGATTTAATTGCGATAAATGAATCGTGGCTTAGCACTGAAACACGTGACTTTGTAGGGGAGTATCAAATTAAAGGTTATATACTTTTTGTTAAAAACAGAATAGGTAGGCGAGGAGGCGGTGTTATGTTGTATATCAAAGATAATATTGCGAACGTTATAGAGGTAAAGCACTCAATTCCAGAACCGATAGATTCGACTATAGCAGAACTTAAATTGAACGATTTCAAACTTCTTGTTGCGGTTATATATAGGCCCCCAAACCAAACAGCTGCTACGGACGAAGCGTTATATCGTGAACTAAAGAGAATAATCGGTAGTGAGCAGGCTTTAGTTATGGGTGACTTTAATTGCGCCAACGTGAATTACGATACAATGCAGGGAGACGCGGAAGGTAATCGTTTAGTTAATTTTCTCGAGGATAGCTTTCTTATTCAAAAGGTTGGGGAACCTACGAGGTTGGACAGTATTTTAGATTTAGTAATAACTACGGATGATAGGCTAATTACTGATCTTCAAGTAATAGAACCGTTGAGCAATAGCGATCACAATATGGTAGAGTTTGTCCTCTCAGTAAGTCACTCGAAACCAACTAACTCGACTAAAATTCCTAGCTTCCAGCACGCAAACTTTAGTAAATTTCGAAATAAATTTTCACACGTCAATTGGGAAAACGTAATGGGGAACTCCAACGCAAAACTAATGTGGGAATCGTTCGTAACGGTATTTAGGACTATAAATGAGGAATGTGTACCGTACAAAATTAAGCGTGCGAAAGTAAACAACAAGCCCTTGTGGTTTACTTCTAGAGTAGGAGACATTATAAAGAGTAGAGAGAGGGCTTATAGGCTATACAAGTGCGATAAAGATAATCTGTTGTTACGAAACAACTACATATCTCTAAGGCGTGAAGCTAAAAATGTAATAAAAAAGTCAAAACGCGAATTTGAAATCTCCATAGCTCGTGACGGTAAAGAAAACCCCAAGCGATTCTTTCAATACGTCAATAATAGAAATCCAGTAAAAAGTGTCTTAGGTCCATTAAAAAATGGAAATGGAGATCTAGTCTCTGAAAACAAGGAAATGGCTACCTTGCTAAACGAATTTTTTACGTCAGTTTTTACTATAGAAGATGTAACGAATATCCCTACGGTCATAGACATAATACCTTTTGATAATGGTAATATTTTGGATAATATTGTCGTTAGTGAAGGGGAAATAATGCGCTATATTGATAAAATGAAAACGCGTAAATCACCGGGTCCGGATTCCATATATCCCATACAACTAAAAGAATTAAAAGATAGCATTGTTGTGCCGCTAACAAAGATTTTTAATGCGTCTATTTCTGAGGGGTGCGTACCAGATAATTTCAAGTTAGCAAACGTAACACCTATCTTTAAGAAAGGCGATAAAGGTGCGGCGGGAAATTATAGGCCAATCAGTTTAACGTCTGTTGTAGGTAAGCTACTGGAATCAATAATTAGGGATCGTATAGTCGAACACTTAGAAGTGCATAATCTGGTTAGAAATACGCAGCACGGTTTTAGGCGAAACAAATCTTGCTTAACTAATCTTTTAGAATTTTTCCAAAGCGTGGTTAACGTTTACGATAGACATCGGGCGGTTGATGTAGTGTATTTAGATTTTCAAAAAGCGTTTGACACCGTTCCGCACAAAAGACTGATTGAAAAAACTAAGGCTCATGGAATCAGGGGTGTAGTAATAAATTGGCTAGAAGAATGGTTGCGAGGCAGGTATCAGAGGGTGGTCGTTGATGGAGCGGAGTCGTGTTGGGCTAATGTAGCGAGTGGCGTTCCTCAGGGTTCTGTATTGGGCCCCTTGCTTTTTCTTATATATATTAACGATTTAGATGTCGGCCTAGTCAGTACAGTTTCAAAGTTTGCGGATGACACGAAGCTGGGTGGTAGGGCGATTAATGACGAAGATAGAGGTAAAATTCAGGAAGATCTGAATAAAATCGTTGATTGGTCAGTCACATGGCAAATGAGATTTAACGTGGATAAGTGCAAAATTATGCATATAGGTTCGCGTAACGGTAATTTTGCGTATAGTATGTCAGGGAAAGATTTAACAAGCGTAGAGCAGGAAAAAGATTTAGGAGTTATAGTCACTGGTGATTTAAAAGTAGCGAAACAAAGTAGCGGCGGTCAATAAGGCGAACAAAGTGTTAGGTTTTATAGCTCGAAATTTTTAGTACAAATCGCGCGATATTATAGTTCCTCTTTATAAATCATTAGTTAGACCCCATTTGGAGTACGTGGTCCAATTTTGGAATCCGCATATGCGCAAAGATATAGACAAAATCGAAAGAGTTCAAAGACGAGCAACTAAGATGATTCCGTCTCTTAGGTCAAAGTCATGCGAGGATAGGCTTAAAGAGTTAAAATTGACTACACTCGAGACTAGGAGGTTAAGGGGTGATCTAATCCAGGTTTTCAAAATTATGAATGGGTTTGATAACGTAGATAGAGATAGCTTTTTCGAAATATCTCAATATAATAGGACTAGAAATAACGGGTGTAAGTTGACAAGTAGAAGGTTCGAGACAACAGTTGCCAAAAACTTTTTTACGCATAGAATAGTAAATAGCTGGAATAGTTTGCCGGTAGAAGTAATTAGTAGCACGTCTATAAACATGTTTAAGAATCGATTGGACGCGCATGTTGATAGAAAGGGTATAGTTTAAGGTAGTAAAATTAAGGCTTTGTGGGGATAGATCCCACAGCTCAACACAAGTGTTGTGGGATATAGGCAGAGCTGGGCAATAAATACATTGAATGTATTTAAATACTAAATACTAAATACATGGGAGAAATGTATTTAAATACTAAATACTAAATACATTTTACGAATGTATTTAGATACTAAATACAAAATACATCAATTGTATTTAAATACATTTGTAAATACATTTTAAATACATACAAATTTTAACATATGCATTCACTAATTCACTAAGCCATGACACGCACACGATAAAGAAATCAACCGCTTTCGACTAAGAGTGTCACACAACTAATTGAATTGACACGTTGAAACATGAACCATGCTGTACTACACTGTCGACGCGTCGTACTGTGCTAGTACAGAACGTGTATTAAACCAGTAAAAGTATTTACATTTTTATATTTTGAGTATTTAAATACATTGTATTTAAATACTCATTAAAGTATTTAAATACTATATTTAAATACATGAAAAACAATGTATTTATAATACAGTTCTAAATACACAAATGTATTTAAATACGTATTTAAATACAAATGTATTTAAATACTGCCCAGCTCTGGATATAGGGAGGCAGCGTCTTGGGTTAGGGGATACTCTCTGTCCTTACACACCCCATTTAAAGAGATTCCTCTGCCGAGCGGTGCCCCCCATAGTACTGTGAGGCATTGAAAAACTCATGATCTTCACTTGCCCCACAAACACCTTTAAATGGGAGACCCATAATGGGTGCACACACGTTTCTACATTACTGTACAGTCTTTACAGCCACACCTACACTTTTCCTCGTAAGTGTATATATTGTAATGTATATGGTTGTAAATTTGACTTGGTCCGCAATCGATATGAACCGTGACTTGATGGATACCGTAATGAAATTGACTGGATTCTTTGGATCTGATATATTTGCATGTCCGTTATATAATAGATATAGAGTGTAACATATTTGTGGATAGTAGTTTATTATGACTTGATCCTCTGGATCGAGAGATTCTATCTTTAGTTTTAAATCGATAATTAATTATTTTTAAATTGATAATGTATATGGTTGTAAATTTTGACTTGGTCCGCAATCGATATGGACCGTGACTTGATGGATACCGTAATGAAATTGACTGGATTCTTTGGATCTGATATATTTGCATGTCCGTTATAAATAGATATAGAATGTAACATATTTGTGGATAGTAGGCTATTATGACTTGATCCTCTGGATCGAGAGATTCTATCTTTAGTTTTAAATCGATAATTAATTATTTTTAAATTGATAATGTATATGGTTGTAAATTTTGACTTGGTCCGCAATCGATATGGACTGTGACTTGATGGATACCGTAATGAAATTGACTGGATTCTTTGGATCTGATATATTTGCATGTCCGTTATAAATAGATATAGAATGTAACATATTTGTGGATAGTAGGCTATTATGACTTGCTCCTCTGGACCGAGAGATTCTATCTTTAGTTTTAAACCGATAATTAATTATTTTTAAATTGATAATTATTTAGTTTCGTAAAAATTGGTCGTTGCCAATTTACCGGCAGTTTTTAAATAAGTTTTTTATGTTCTTGTGGTTCGGAACCCACGTAAAATTGTAGGTCCCCTTCGCCACCACGGAGGACATACACAATACACGATTACGAACACAGTTAGGTAGACCAGCCATGAGTGGATCCTAGGGTCTTTGTTGGTCTGAAACATTATAACATTATATACAATATTATACATATTATATACAATATACAATAATTGCATAATATTTTTTAAGATTTCATGGAAACTATGCGTGATACACTAAAATGAATAACATTTTCGGAATTAACAGTGTCGACTTCATATAGACCAGCTTTATTTGTTGCTGAGACAGAATAAAAGTAAAAATTTGTTGTTCAGTGTTATAGAAAAGTAAACATTAGTTAATATTTATTTAAATTAACTTAAATGAGATATAACTGATTTTAATTTGAGGAAACCGATAATTTACGCATAAAATTAATTTTCTATAACGGTTTTAGGAGAAATGAAATAATACGATGTAGGAAGAGAAGGGTGAATAATAATGAATAGGGTTGTTTAACATCCTTCGCAACATCTGAGGTCATTTGACGGAGGGGACCTACAGCTTTACGTGGGATCCGAACCACGGGTCGCTACATAGTCTGGACAGGGAGGACGGTCCCCCTTCCAACTACTACCCAGCCCCAATGTCGCTTAACTTCGCTGATCAACGGGAAGCGGTGTTACGACACTGGCTACGATGCAGCCGAAAAGAAGGTTGAAGGGTGAGAGAATGGCGAAGGGGGAGAGAAGGGTGAAGGGGAGAGAAGCTAATATCCATACATGTTTTTCCTTCTTAATTAAATACAAAAATTTGAACGAGAAATGGTTCCTTCCTATGAGACGAACGACCGCAAACCAAAGAATGCCACAAACAGTGTAAAAGCTCCAAATGTGAGAGTCGTGTAGTTGAAGCGGAGAAGAGGGATTGTAAGATAAATAATGTATATACAGAGACAATATAAAAATTATTTTTTATTTTAAAGATAATAATTCTTAATAAATCTTAATACTGTATATACAGCGTCAATATAAAATTTAATTTTTAGGCGGAGAAGAGGGATTGTAAGATAAATAATGTATATACAGAGTCAATATAAAAGTTAATTTTTTTAAAATATAATAATTCTTATTAATGATAAATAATGTATAAACATGATGAGGAAAAAATGCGACAAAATAATTAGTCACAGAATTACACCTTGTTAGAATACCATATATATATATATATATATATAATATATATATATATATATATATAATATATACGTAAGAATCACTTTTATATGAAAAAGTTTATTGTGCCACATACTCCATATGTTAAATATTATGTTAGTTTGTGTACCGTTTCGTAAACTTTATTGGCAGGGAATAAATCCATAAAAAAGTACGATGTTAGTCAAGGTAATAAACGCTAAAAGTAATTAAACAATAAATAAAAAAAATCCATAAAACATGATGGGGAAATAATGTGAAAAACAACACTGCCCAACAAAAAAGGTTTTTGCTGGTGATTTAATTCTAAGACCTGTTACTGGATAATATTGATGTGCTGATTTAAAAAATCACCTTAGATTTTGTCCATCACATCAGGTTTTCGTGCAATGTGCAATGCAATATGCCTATTTTGGGTGATACGTGAAGGGCACTTATCAAAATTGATGATTTTTGAGACCTGTTAACAGCTGTTTTGCTGTTAAAATTTTATCTGTGGAATACGCAAATCTGTGCATTAAATCTAAAGGTCATGTACAACATATTAAAATCTTGGGTATCTGTGATTTCCCCAGGTGTGAGCGTGACGTCATGATCATGGATTCATTTTTTTGCTTATTTAAACACTTTTAATCACTTTATGTGTCAATATTACCATTGTATATTAAAGTTCACTCCCTGCACAATTGTTTACTTTTCCATGCTGATTCTGAGTAGGGTATGTAAAAACTTATTTTTGAAAATAAAAAAAATTGGGCATAACCCTGCCAAAATGCGATATCTCCGTATTTGATTGCTCGAAAACCTGACGTGATAGGCAAAACCTAAGGTGATTTTTGAAATCAGCACGCCAAAGTTACCTAAAAACAGGTGTTAGAATTAAATCAGCAAAATTGGTGTTGGGCAGTGTAATTAGTTACAGAATTACACCTTGTTAGAACAATATATATATACACATATATATATGAGTAAAATGCATTTACGGGTCATTAACGAAGTGAAAGGAATGAGCGGAGACCGAACGGCCGCAAACCAAAGAATGCCATATGGTTTGTGAACAGTGTTAAAACTCCAAATGTGAAAGTCGTGTAGTTGAAGCGGAGAAGAGGGATTGTAAGATAAATAATGTATATACAGAGCCAATATAAAAATCATTTTTTATTTTAAATATAATAATTCTTAATAAATCTTAATAATGTATATACAGCGTCAATATAAAAATTAAATTTTACGCGGAAAAGAGGAATTGTAAGATAAATAATGCATATACAGAGTCAATATAAAAATTAATTTTTTATTACATATAATAATTCTTATTAATGATAAATAATGTATATACAGCGTCAATATAAAAATTAATTTTCAGCACTAATATACAGTATATTGATAAATGGACGGATAAATATGTATATATGTATACACTATGCCAAATGGCTGGTTGTGCCTGCTGGCAGTTATGCCCGACGGCACTGCCTTCTAAGCCAACTGGCTGATTAAGACCTTCTAAGCCAAGTGCAAAGACCAAGATCTTTATTATGCGTCTGGCGGTCCAGGCGAAAGGATGTTCTCTCTCTCTTCCTATCGTAGGTTAAAGTTTACCGTCTTAGGTTAGGGATACCCCTTTGGGGGTGGAGGCCCTCCTCCATTCTCCCCCAAAATTAGGGTTTACCTTCTTAGGTTAGGGTCACCCCTTTGGAGGGAGGTCATTTTCCCTCTCCTCCCAAAGCTCCCCCTTCATGCAACTTGGGGGTTGCCCCACCCCCTTGTCGCATACCCTTTCCCCCATTACCTCCACCCCCGTTTGCAACATTGATCAACATTGCAATTGCATATGCACTCGAACACTTTTAGAGCATACTACTGATGCGACCAGTAGTACATTATGAAACTCTATCATTTCCTAAGCCACCTGAATCGTGGAGCTTAGATGATGATGATGAACTTGCTGAAAATGAGCCTATGGAATTGTCAGATAAGGATGAAGAGTATCGACAAACCCAAGAAAACGATCATCACTTGATAATTTAACCTGAGCTTAATAATCCGGTTCAAGATTTGAATTTATTGAAAAATCTAGCAGAACTTTTAGGGTCCAGATTACAAGGATGGAATTCACTTGCAAACGATACCAGCATATCCGTTTTCACAAACGCCAAAAAAATATATCAAAATCCTTTTCTATGACTGGTGATTTTTCTTTTTGTAACGACATTGATAGTTTGATGATGGCCCTAGGACACGAGCATAAACCTTTAGAATGGTGACTTTACATCGATTCGTCAAAACTTAGTTTGAAAGCTGTCCTGTTGCATACTGGAAATATCTATCCTTCAGTTCCAATTGGACATGCTGTCCATATGAAAGAGTCGTATGAAAATATGGAATTTCTCCTGAATAAAATACATTACAAAAGATACAACTGGCATATCTGTGGTGATCTCAAAGTCAATGGGCTGCTTCTTGGTTTACAGCTTGTATATACAAAATATTGCTGTTTTCTTTGTGAATGAGACAGCGGAGGAAAGAATTCTCATTATACTATTAAGAACTGGCCACCTCGTCAATCTTTCACTTCTTGAAAAATATGTTGCGTGCCATAAATTGGTGGATCCTGAAAAAGTTTACATGCCACCTTTACACATCAAAGTAGGATTGATGAAGAATTCTAGGCAATGGACAGAGCAGGAGATGTTTGAAACAAAAATTTCACCCGATTAGTAATGTCAAAATAAAAGAGGGAATTTTTGGTGGTCCACAAATAAATAAGTTAATGAAAGATGGTGCCTTTGCTGAAGTCCAGAATGAATCTGAAAAACAGCTTGGAATACTTTTAAAACAGTGACCCAGAATTTCTTAGGCAACAAAAAATCGCCTAACTATGCAGAATTGGTTGATGAACTTCTCTAAGCCTACATATCACTGGGACGTAATAGGGAGTTTAAAAATTAATTTTTTTCATTGGCACTTGAATCCCCCCCCCCCCCCCCCCCAAACCTGGGAGATGTCAGCGATGAACATGGAGAGCGGTTTCATCAGGCCATTTCTGCGATGGAAAAAAGATACCAGGCAATTGGAATCCAAACATGCTGGCTGATTACTGCTGGACGCTAATAAGGGAAGCCTCAAATGTCACTTACAGGCGAAAAAATCACCAATAAAAACATTTTAAGTAAAAAAGCCATGTTAATATTGTCCTTGTGTATAGATTATTCTATTATATTCGAATATAAAAAAGTGATTTCTCAAAAACCTGACGTGATAGCAAATTTTCGTAGTCATTTTCGTAATGAGCATGCAAAAATCTATAGGAATCACCAGATTTAATTTGAGAAAATAAGAAAAGTTCAAATTTGTTGAACAGTGAATTATCAGTAACTGATTTAAAATAATTAAACAATTTTTTTTATATTATTTAAAGCAGGGTATTTCCTAGCAAACATATTACGTAAATACAACGTTGCATCCTGGTTGAATCTTGGTCATGTCAGATGTTGACGTCGTACTGACGTAGTCACAACGTAAAACTTAAACGTTATATTGCAACGTTGATACAACGTTGCATAATGACGTATACACGTGAAGTGCAAGTAAACTTCTGACGTAATTCTTTGTACGTAGCATAGACGTTGCCTGTACGTAAGATTTTATATCCATAGTATATAGTTTCATATTACACTATTCTTTGTCACAAAATTGTAACGGAGTTATCATACGGCATACTACTATTTCAAATAGGGCGACTCTGTTGGACCAAATTCTATCATTAAGATGTTGAGACAACGTATCTACATAAAGTTTACGTAATATCACAACGTTGTGAAGAAGTAACTGAGACCACACAAATTTACGTTGTATCTACGTCACAGTGCGAAAATACCATCTTGTGACAACGTCGTATCTACGTAAAATTGTTAGCTGGGTTGACACTGCAGAATATCTTCGAAACTTCATTAATAACGTATCAGTACTGTACCATACTTTAGTGTTACACTACTTCCCGTAAGATTGTAAAGCTGAATAACGCGAGCTAGGTAGTAGTTGAATACAGTGATGTAGGACTCGAGACTGGTCTCAGTCTCGAGGGCTTTTTCCGATCTCAGTCTCGGCCATGGTGGTCTCGACTACATCACTGGATGGATATGTCGATCCTAAACCGTCGTTCAAACCCTCTTGAAGTAAGTCATAAAATAATTAAATAATGTACCGACGTGGTTCGGACTCCGTTAGGCTTTAACTTTGACCCTGGCTGGTCCTGAGGACAGTCTTTGAACTTAACATCAGCACCAATAAAATCTGAAGGTTAAAAATAGACCTTTAGGCAAATTAATGTGTTTTCAATATAAAATAATCTCAGTGCGAAATTTTCATATTTTAAATGCGAAACTATTTCGGTGCGATTTTAAAATTCATGACTAGGCAAGATTGTGGCATATATATATATATATATATAATATATATATATATATATTATATATATATATATATATATATATATATATATATATGATACACACAGACTGTGCATGGAGCATTGATGTCAGCCCGACGTGCCCACGTCGGGCTAACATCATTAAAAAGAAAAACTATAGTGTTTGTCATTTACCATTACTTATTCGGACTACAGTGGATTTAATTTTCCCAGAAGAGTTCCTTGTTCCATGTACACTCGTACAGTCTGTGTGTATCATAAAAAAACCTCAGGGAACCATTCTGAGTTCATTCCCACATATATATATATATATATATATATATATATATATATATATATATATAAAATGTGATCACGGTATAATAGCACATAAAATAAAATATATGGGAATAACAGGTAAAGTGGGAAAATGGATCTACAACTTCTCAGAGAACGTCTACAGGTCGTCAAAATTCAACGTATATCATTATCAGAATTGGAAGTACGCAGCTCAGTACCACAAGGGACAGTACTGGCCCCACTCCTATTCATTATCATGCTAACGGACATAGACAGCGGAGTAAACAGCAACAGTATAGTAACATCCTTTGCAGACGATACAAAGATCAGCAGAAAAATCAGCGATGTAAATGAAGTGGAGGGCTTGCAGAGAGACACGAACAAAATATACAAATGGTCAGAAGACAACAACATGACATTTAACAACGAGAAATTTCAGCTCTTGAGATATGGTAGAAAAGAGGAACTTAAACAGATTGCATCTTATGCTCCAGATAGACAGGAAATTCAGAGAAGCACGAAAGCGATCGATCTGGGGGTAATAATGACCGATGATGTGAAATTCGAAACACAAAATCAGATAGCGATAAATAAAGCAAAAAGAGTCGCGGGACAGGTACTAAGAACGTTCAAAAGAAGGGACAGGACAGCAATGATTCCTCTGTTAAAAACACTGATTATACCAAAACTTGAATACTGCTCAGTTTTGACGTCCTCATATAAAAAGGAAGAAACTATTAAACTAGAAGAAACGCAGAGACATTTCACAGCCAAGATTGATGGCTGCAAAGTACTCAACTACTGGGAAAGACTACGTAAACTAAATCTGTACTCCCTGGAAACAAGAAGAGAGAGGTACACCATAATCTACATATGGAAAATGATCGAAAAACTGGTACCAAACCTCACACTAAACCCAATTACCATTCAAACAACACTGGAAAATAGGAAAGGCAGAATATGTAATGTTCCCAAATTAAAGGCGCGACAAGGGACCTCCTCAATCAACACTGAAGGAAAATAGCTTGGTTGTCAGGGGGCCCAAGACTTTTTAACCAGCTTCCAGTATACCTCAGAAACGTTACAGCGGTCAAAGTTGAATTCTTCAAGAGAAGCCTAGATGCCTGCCTCAGGACGGTACCAGATGAGCCGGGTGTACCTAGCTATGTACAGTGGAGAGTGCAAGAAAGCAACTCGCTCCTCCACCAAGCCAGAACTAGAGGCAGGGCCACCAGTTTGACCTTCGTATAAAGCGAGATCAACGAACGGAACAGCAACGAGGTTAACGAGATATATATCAAAGCCATTAACGTCTCCTTAGGGAAACGGAGAAACAAACAATAGTGCATCTTACAAATTACAGCTCTAACTAACCAACCAACCTACTTTCATAGATATATCATACCTTCTAATATAACTGACATTCATACAGTTTTTGCTCAGTATCTGCCAAATATGGAGGTTGACGTAATCATTGTGTATTTACCAGTTGAGGTAATTTTAATTTAATTTATCATAATTTAATTTTAATGATTTTAATTTCTTTTTGTAGTGATGTAATTTTAATTATTTATTTTTATTTTTGTTTTAAGGTTTATAATTCACTGATGATGACAAAAGATTTGTCGAAACGTCTAAAGTACAAAAAATAAACGAAAATGTTTGCTGTTGTGTTGGTCCTTCTTTTCATATATATATATATATATTCAACGTATATATATATATATATATATATATATATATATATAATATTATATATATATATATATATATATATACATATATATATATATGCCTTTCCTCTCTCTCTCTATATATCGGGTGGCCACAAAAAAACTTTACTTAATTGAAAGTTTAATAACTGCAACAATTCAAAACTTATGCGATTGAGATTTTGCAAACATTAACAGATGCATATAATCTATAATTGCTGGAATTTTCAAATATGTAGGTTCTATAGTTTTGTTACAGTGAACAATTTAAAAGCATATGTCTAAAAATAGCATGCCTGGTGTGCATCTGACACGTACGTGCGCTAGCGTAGGCTAAACCTAATGTAGCGTAGTATGACACGCGCGCTGGCGTAGGCTGAACCTAATGTGAATTTTTGCTTTCTTTTATTTTTCCGCTAAAACCCCGCCAGCATGACGTTAAGTAAAAGTGATAAAGCCATCATAGAAGCATGTGTCAAGGAAAAAGGTTGGAATGGAAATAGGATTGTCCGAGAATTCCCCGCAAAGAACTGGACTCGTCAAAGTGTTTATAACTTAATAAGAAAGATAAAGGATACTGGATCAACAGCTAGAAAACCCGGCAGCGGCAGGCCCAAAAGTGTTTCAACAGAGGAAAATAAGGCTGCCGTGGAGGAACTGATTCAATCCCAGGAGAATACACCAGGAACTCATCGCTCCCAGAGACAGATTGCGTACGACCTTGGGATTTCTCGCTCCTCTGTACAAGGGATTGTAAAACGTTTGAAATTGAAGGCCTACAAGAGAATTCGAGTTTCTCGGCGTGATCAGAATGTAAGACAGCGTAGAAAGACCCGCTGTAAATCCCTATATGAACGCTACTCAGCTGAAGACGTGCAAAAAGTTGTGTTTACAGACGAAAAGGATTTCACGTTAGAGGTGGCCAAAAACAGGCAAAATGACAGGGTTTATGGTTCAAGGAAAAAAGACATTCCTCCCTCCAGGCTTTATCATGAAACCTCACGATTCAGCAGAAAAGTAATGGTATCGGCGGGAATTTCATGGAAGGGGAAAACACGAATTCATTTTATTGCCACAAACGAAACTAAAGTTAACTCTGAGCGCTACATCAACCTGTTAGATAATGGGTTACTTCCTGATTGTCGCCAGCTGTATCCTGATGAGGCCTACATTTTCCAGCAAGATGGGGCACCCGCCCATACAAGCCGAGCGACCCAAAATCATCTAGAGAAAGAGACCCCTAATTTCATCAAAAAGGATGAATGGCCGCCTCAGTCTCCCGACTGTAATCCGATGGACTATTCAGTATGGGATTCCCTCATGGTGAAGGTTTACGGCAGCCAGAAAGACAAATTCACCGAAGATGAACTTAAGAAGAAAATCAGTAGAGCATGGGAGGATATCACCTTAGATGAGGTTCGAAAGTGCATCTCCTCGTGGAAGAAGCGATTGAGGGCAGTTTACCAACAGGGAGGTGGTCACATTGACCATTTGTTTAAGTAAATTTTGTTAAGTTCAAATTCATTTTCTTCGGCATGCTATTTTTAGACATATGCTTTTAAATTGTTCACTGTAACAAAACTATAGAACCTACATATTTGAAAATTCCAGCAATTATAGATTATAACCATCTGTTAATGTGTGCCAAAGCTCAATCGCATAAGTTTGAATTGTTGCAGTTATTAAACTTTGAATTAAGTAAAGTTTTTTGTGGCCACCCGATATATACTGTATAATATATATATATATATATATATATATTATATAATATATATATATATATATATATTTTAATTACAAAGAACACACAGTATAATTAATGTAAAGAACGACGCTTGTATAGCAGAACGTTCCGCACAAGATGGGGAGGGAGAACGAGCAAATGAAAAATGAGGTAACCACCAGGGAATCGAACCCGGGATCTTCCGATTGCCGGTCAGTAGTATAGCCGGAAAAAGGGAGAGTGCAAGAATGTTGCAAGTTATCATGTAATGTTGCAAAGGGGGTGGGGTTGTTGCAAAGGGGATGGGGTGTTGCGAAGGGGGGTGGGGGTGTTGCAAAAAAGAAAAAAAGAAAAAAAGGAAAAAAAGAAAAAAAAAGAAAAAAAGAAAAAAAATACCCCAAAGGGCCCTTTGTTGCCAACCGGGGTTGCAAGGGGCATGCAACTTGGAGGTGGAGTTCTCCCCAAGCTATTCCCCCCAAAGGGCCAGAAAGGAGAGAAAGGAGGAGAGAAAGGAGGAGAGGTGTTCACCTGGCAGGAGCCAAGTGCATATTAAGACTTCAGCCGATTAGGCGTTGTTTTATAGGCTCCTAATCAGCCAGTTGGCTGAGCCAAGGGGGGAGGGGTACACCTGAAGGAGAGAGAGAGAGAGAGACACCTGAAGGAGAGAGAGAGAGAGTAGTTGCCTTTGATTGCAAGGCATGCAACTTGGAGGCGGAGTTCTCCCCCAAGTTATTTCGTTTACCTAACCTAAGAGGCCTCTAAGGGGGTTTTCCCAAAGGGCCAGAAAGAGAAGGACCAGAGGTCCTTGCTCGGCTGGGAGCCGAGCTTGAATGACTCCGTCAGTCGTCTCTCGGTCTTTTATAAACCTCTATTCTGGCTGAGTTGCCAGATAGCGCCATGTATTCAGTTGCTGAGTTGCCAGATCACGCCGTGTATTCAGTTGCTGAGTTGCCAGATCGCACCATGTATGCAGTTGCTGAGTTGCCAGATCATGCCTGTATTCGGGTGCTGAGTTGCCAGATCGCACCATGTATTCCAGATAGCGCCATGTATTCAAGATAACAAAAACCATATATTAATCATCCATTTAAATAGTGTACCACAATATATGACGGTAGATGAATCCATAAATTCTGTTTATTAAATAAATAATTTTTACACTTAATTTTTATAGATATATAGATGTATATAGTGTTTTACAATAGATGTATATAGTGTTTAACGATTAGAAACAAATATAACATTAACTTGAACTTCATTAAACTTGAAGTTAAAGTTAAACTTTTCGGAGACGAAACAAATAACGTAGTTAGCTACACATAATTCAACCAACCATAGAAAACAGAATTATAGAAAAACAGTTAGGTTTTTATGGATAACTAGTTTATCTGATATAAGTTTACTATAATTATATATATACACAGTCTTTTAAACATCTTGTGATATATATATATATATTATATATATATAATATATATATATTAATTTTTTCTTTATTTAAAACAAGTTTGAATGTATTTACTTTGCAAACAACATGAGCAAAATTAAACGATAAATATTTTATAATTTTTTAAGATAGATAAATAGATATATATAGTGTTTCACTATAGATGTATAGATGTATATAGTGTTTTACAATAGATGTATATAGTGTTTAACGATTAGAAAACAAATATATCATTAACTTGAACTTCATTAAACTTGAAGTTAAAGTTAAACTTTTCGGAGACGAAACAAATAACGTAGTTAGCTTACACATAATTCAACCAACCATAGAAAACAGAATTATAGAAAAAACAATTAGGTTTTATGGATAACTAGTTTATCTTGACATAAGTTTACTATAATTATATATATACAGTCTTTTAAACATCTTGTGATATGTATATGTATATATATATATACAGTATATATATATATATTAATTTTTCTTTATTTAAAACAAGTTTGAATGTATTTACTTTGCAAACAACATGAGCAAAATTAAACGATAAATATTTTATAATTTTTTAAGATAGATAAATAGATATATACAGTGTTTCACTATAGATGTATAGATGTATATAGTGTTTTACAATAGATGTATATAGTGTTTAACGATTAGAAACAAATATAACATTAACTTGAACTTCATTAAACTTGAAGTTAAAGTTAAACTTTTCGGAGACGAAACAAATAACGTAGTTAGCCTACACATAATTCAACCAACCATAGAAAACAGAATTATAGAAAAACAATTAGGTTTTTATTGGTAACTAGTTTATCTTGACGTAAGTTTACTATAATTATATATATACATTCTTTTAAACATCTTATGATAGGTATATGTAAATATATATATATATATATATATATATATAATTTATTTTTTCATATTATAACATTTAATTTTATTTTAGTGTTTATTTATGCAGTGTTTAGTTAGCCTCTTCATTTAAACTATAACATTTATAGTGCTGCAGTTAAACCACCCTTAAAATGGCAGAGTTTGTTTCTAGTGAGAAAGGAAAACCAATGCTCTTAGTGAATGGGTTTTTATATGTAAGAGACCTAACCTAACCTAACCTAACCTAACCATAATTTGCAACTATAGTTTACCTTGACTTTCATATGCTTCTATCCTGTTTTATTAATAAAGATTTTTAACTTTGAATAACGTATGAATAAAGATTTTTAACTTTTAATGTTTTTAATACTTTTTGTTTTTCGAACTATGGTTTTCGAACAATTGTGTTCAAACAATTGTGTACAGGACCTGCATTGTCTATAAGGGGAAACTCTGAGTAAATGGAAATATTATTTTCTCGAAAACTATGGGTGATAGAAAAATTCTGAAACCGGAATCAGTATCAAAAGTTCTACAAGAAACACCAAATAATTTTCGTTGTACCCTAGTGCAATTTCTCGCCGAATTGGAAAGGTTTTCACTCCGCCTTAGACCCACAGTTTAACGTGGAAACTGAATGCTTTTTTAAAAATATAATTAGGCTATATTTATAATTTCTGTATTATAAAATAAGTTAACAATTGAAATTATGTTAACACAAGAATTTGTGAAAACATTACTAATAACTTGTAAGTAAAAATAAAAATATAATATAAGGGACTACCATAGAAATGTAAGTGTCTATAATTTATTCACAAGAAACACGATTTTATATATATGTTACTCGTCCGGACCCGTTATAGCGGATTGGTACACATCGTAGCTCCACCCAGCTACACCGGCAGCCAATCACTACGAACATCTGGTCTTTTGGGGCGGAGCTTGGCGATTGTGCATACAAAAGGGGATATTTTTCAGTTGGGAGAGTAACAGTAGCTATTTTCGCGTCAGTGAATAATCATTCCCTCCACCATGGACCTGTACGTCTCCCCAGATTTGTATGAAGAAAGTGATACTGCAGCATTAACGGCAATTAGTCTTTTTAACGCTATTGACCGTGATGAATTATTTCCAACGCAAACCGTTGAAGATATTTGCAGTGACGCTCCTTACAATCCGACGCAAGGGACTACCATAGAAATGTAAGTGTTATAATTCGATTTTATATATATATATATATATATATATATATATATATATATATATATATATATATGGGCTGTAGTATCTCGTCAAATAGATACTCACCAAAATTTTTTATGGCAATCAATGTTATTTTGTTTTACTTCTTATCCCCATTATGCTAAAATCGAAATTTTTATGGCAATCAATGTTATTCCTCTTAAATGAACCAAAGATATCTTCACATAATGGGGATCTGTCTGTATACTCTGTATATGTTTTAAAAGAATGAACATTATTCCTTTAATCCTTTACCGCCGTAGTGTCCGTTATCGGACACCAAAATAAAAATGGAAATATATCCAAAATTGTTGCGTTTTTGTCGGGTACGCCGTGATGGCTGTTTTCGGCCAACTCTGTGGAGTTACCAAGCAACGCTTTTCCGCGAAATTTAAAATTGTTAGAATTTAGCGCCATTATAGGTAACGCTGCAGCAGATGTTGGTGATGCAGTCCACGGACCTAACTTTACCAGACCATGGAATCATTACCAGGTAAGATATAGTTCTATAATAATTTGTAGCTCTCAAATATATATTTTAGACTATATTTAGAGTAAAATTTAGAGTATAAAATTACTTGTACTATCATTAGATGATCTAGAACATGGTGCTCGAAAACGATCAGCACGAGTTTAGAAGGGTTTCCCCGCAACACATGCTTTTTTATAAAAATGAATTTTAGGGGGGAAATAATTCATTTGATTTAATTATTTCATGGAGAGTTTGAAATAAATGCATAAATAAATTAATATATAAATTAATATATATATAAATGTGTGTGTGTGTGTGTGTGTGTCATAAAGAGCAGATGGCAATTCATAAGTTGCAGTAATTTTTTTTCCAATTTGCTTCTAGGAACAAGTGAATCTTCTGGACATGCATCAATTTCTATAGCAATTGGTAACTTTTATGCTGGAAACTGTAACAAGAAGTCACGCTATTGTACAGTTGCTGCAACAAGTGATGAAGAGACCATATCAGAAGGAGATGAAAGAGAAAATTTAGAAGAGTTCAGACCTAACGAGTCAAGTAAGCTTTCATATTTTTTTCAAAAGTAGATAGCTACAGAATTAATATAAATGAATAATAAATACTGAATACAGAAGAGTATAGTCAATTAAATCTCTATAATACAAACACTCTTACATCCCCTCTGTAGTAAAATATTGGATGAAAAAGTATATTTCTAACTTGAACTTCTTTTTTTTCTATAAAGGTACAGCTTCAGAATGTGAATCAGAGGACGATATTTTGTCTTCTAGCACAGTTGTCTTATGCGTCGAAAACCATTCACCCTTGTCTGTATCTAACGAGAAAAGGCGAAAGCAGACTTCGCAGAAGCGTACCCCTATCTGGAAAAAAGTTACCAGTCGACAGCCTATTCCACCTGAACCAGACTTTGAAAATGACTCTCGCGTATCAGAAAATATCGAGGATGACTTAGTGAGCCCATTTAAGTTTTTTTCGAAATTTATTGATAAAGATATTCTTGATATTATTGTTAGTCAAAGTAATTTATATTCTGTACAGAAAAATGTAAATCGTCCTCTAAAATTGACTAGGGAAGAATTGAGCAGTGGCTGGGACTGTCTATTTGGTTTAGCCTCTGTAAAATAAGTAATACTCGTGAGCACTGGAATGAGTATGAAAGATGAGCGTTACACAAGCTTGATGACTCGTGATAGGTGGGAAGAGATAAAAAGTAATATTCATTTTGTAGATAATTCTCAGCTGTCTGGTGATGATAAAATAGCTAAAGTACGCCCCTTCGTGGAACATTTGAGAGCTAAATTTAAAGAAATTCCAATGATCAGAGATATATGCATAGATGAGTCTATCATTCCATTCAAAGGCCATTCTGCACTAAAACAATATATCCCAAAGAAACCGCACAAATGGGGTTTCAAATTTTTTGTGTTAGCTGACAAAGAGGGAATGGTGTACGATTTTATTCCATACACTGGAAAGATTCAACCAGTTGATGACCCTACAGTTCCTGATCTTGGGGCTAGTTCAAATATAGTTTTGCACTTAGCTCAAAGCATTCCAAATGGCAAAGGATACAGACTGTTTTATGATAATTGGTTTACATCTTTGCCATTGCAAGTTTGCTTAGCAAAACGTAAAATATGGTCTTGTGGCACTGTTCAGTCAAGAAGGTTGCCAGGTCTCACATTTTCTTCAGATAAAGAAATGCAGGCTAAAGGTAGAGGTACTTTTGAGGAATGGGATGCAAATGTGGATGGGGAAAGAGTAACAGCAATCAAGTGGTTTGACAGCAGGGCTGTTCATGTGTTATCAACTTTTGCCACAGCGTATCCTGTTGTTCAAAAGGAAAGGTTTGATCGTAAGACAAAGGAGAATGTAACAATAACTTGTCCAAATACTGTACATGAGTACAACAAAGCAATGGGTGGGGGTAGACTTACATGACCAGATGGTTTCTCTCTATAGATTCTCATTCAAATCAAGAAATATTACCACAGAATTATTTGGCATTTGTTTGATATGGCATTAGTCAATGCTTGGCTAATGTACAAGAGGTCATGCAATGCTATGGATATTCCTCCTAGAAAGCAAAATAAGTTATATTTTAAAGTTAGGGTAGCTAAGGCTTTGATGTTTGCTGGGAAAGTGACACAAACAAGCAAAAGAAAGAGACCATCTATCGAACAACCCCCCAAAAAAGTTGGGAATCAGGGCTTCCCTCTACCTGATATTGATGTACGATATGATGGTCTCCATCATTTGCCTGATGTTGGTTCTGTTAGGCATATGTGCTAAATGGTTGATTGCAAGAGACGAATTGTAACATTCTGCCAAAAATGTAATGTTTATTTGTGCATTGCACAAATAAACAAATGTTTCACAGAATTTCATATTAGGAATCAATAAATTCCATATCCTGATTCAATTGTAATAGTATATATAAATGTAATATGCAATTCCAAACCCATTTAATATGTTTGATGTAATAGTTTATAATATGTTAATAAATTTTTTGAGTTGAATTCAAGTTTTATTCTCCGTAGAGTTTCACATATTTTAGCTCCATGTGCCGTGGTGCCCGATTTCATCCACCTTCATTAAAAATATAAATAAAAGAAGAAGTATAAATTTTAATGCCTACACTGCTTCTTTGCATCTCATTTACCACAATTATTAATATATTTTTAGAAAATAATGGAAATAAATAGACCTCGGCGGTTAAGGGTTAAGGTCCGATGAGGATTTGACACGTGTTATACAATCTTTTGAAGAATCTCGTGTCATGAACACGGAGGATATACTGATCAGTCAGCAATGTCACACATCCTCCACCATGGACCTGTACGTCTCCCTGGAATTGTATGAAGAAAGTGACACTGCAGCATTAACCGCAATTAGTCTTTTTAACGCTATTGACCGTGATGAATTATTTCCAACGCAAACCGTTGAAGATATTTGCAGTGACGCTCCTTACAATCCGACGCAAGGACTACCATAGAAATGTAAGTGTCTATAATTCGATTTTATATATATATATGGATGGGCTGTAGTATCTCGTCAAATAGATACTCACCAAAATTTTTTTATGGCAATCAATGTTATTTTGTTTTACTTCTTATCCCCATTATGCTAAATTCGAAACTTTTTATGGCAATCAATGTTACTCCTCTTAAATGAACCAAAGATATCTTCACATAATAGGGATCTGTCTGTATACTCTGTATATGTTTTAAAAGAATGAACATTATTCCTTTAAGGTCCGATGAAGATTTGACACGTGTTATACAATCTTTTGAAGAATCTCATGTCATGAAAACGGAGGATATACTGATCAGCCAGCAATGTCACACCGAAATAATGTGTTTTTCGATCTTTTTGGGATAAGAAGACAATATATTTTCATAAATTTATTAAATGAAAGAAATCAGTACAATAACCAACTACAGAATATACCGTTACAAATATACGAACAAAACCATTATACTATACAACGAGTACGTACAATTGGAAAACGGATTTTTATCTGTCTGCATACCATTTCATCGTTTCGGCGAGTGTGACACGGATCAAAATAAATTTAAAAAATTTATAAATTCTTTATCACATGACATATGCGTGAGAATGAGACGCAGTACATTCCGCAAACATTACTAAAATATCCTTGTATGCGAAATGGGTTCCATACAACTTCGGGAAAATGTAACTGAGCGAGAAATTTTACAATAATAGGGTCACTCCAGGGTTGAGTACCGAGTGAATCAAAATAGTACAGGCGCTGTCTATTTTTAAAATAGACAGCGATCCAGTGAATCCCTTCATTACCGATGACATCTGTGTTCACAATAAGACTACCGCATTCTCGCGTACTTGGCAAACTCAATGTTTCATTCTTCGCAAACACTCCGATAAATTTGGAACGTGTGACTCGTTCCATTACTTTCTGAAGTGTATTAGCATCCATTTTAAAAGTCAGTGATAACGCTCCTAAATCTATCTACTTCTATTAGGCTTGCGATTCGAGATATACTAGTACACTAATAGGAGCGTCTATAGGCTTGGCGAATTCCAGCCGCACTGAGATGTTTCCGCTCTGCTGTGGGGTTAAATGGGTATTACGCTAGCAGATAAGTCAGGTGTAATGTCAAACGGATAAAGGTTAAATTGATCAATGAATTCTTCCTGCGTTACCCCATTACCAAGCTCATCACAATCACCTGCAATATGGGTCAGATTACTATAGGCTCTGGCACAAAGAGGTAACACAGCGTCTGATGAATAGTCCGTACCCATTGTTCCACCCAAAGCAGTGCCATTAACGTATAGAGTTATATTTTTAAGTCCGAAATTCTCGAATTTAAAGGCACTCTTTTTATATTTTCCATTCACCGAAGCATGGTCCTGCATACCGATTAATATCTTTTAGGAAGATTTCCCAGGGCAATGTTTTCTATCTGCTTCGATGCCAACCCTGCAGGAACCGTATATAGTTTGATTTGCACTCTGTTAATAGGATATTTCACTGTAGCGTTTAGTAAATTTTTCTCAATTTCTAGTTGTTTTGGTGAACTTAATTTCACTCGCCGTACGCGGAGGTATGTGTCCATAATGTGAACCACAACGGGCTTTGCACCCTCCTCTTGATCAGCAGCCAGATTTAAGCAGATCTCAGGACTCGTGCGGGTGAGCTTTATTTTCATATCCACCCCGTTGACAAGCAACTTCTCCTGGAAAGTGAAATCTGTGTGCAACCGTCCAAAACACTCGTATATTTTCTTTTTAGAATTTTTAAATTTGTCCTTTATACTATTTTCATCTTTAGTTTGATAATATCCCTCGGCACTTAAAAAGGTAGCCTTCGCTTCTTTGGAAAAGTTGAGGACATTTTCCAGAGACTCGTAGATGATAGTACCCCGTGCCTGCCGATATGTTGGTCTGATTTAAATATACGTCACACTGGTTGAATATGGAGTGCAGAAAGTTTGTTTCAGGGTATACAGCATATTTGTCATCGTAGACCGTTCCATCAGAATGGGCTATACGTAGCTTAGCGTATATGTGCACACAGCTTGGATCAAAAAGTAAGGACCTGAGCTGGGTATCACGAATTCTATAGGTGCACTCGGGGAACTAATTGTGTTTAAAGGGTTAATTGTAATAAAGTCACTGTGCTCAATAGAAACTTGGGTTGGAGGTAGCTCAAAAGGGACAGCTCCGATTTACAGCATTGTGAACTACATGGGTGGATGAAGCGTGCCATGGCGAAATAGTGACTCCTCTCTCGACAAGTGGTAAACAAACTATGATTCATGAGATCAATGTCCTTAGCTTATATCAGTCAAAAAAGTGGTCAACCATAGGTTTCATTCGCTTACAGCACTTCTTTTTGATAGCCTTTTACGTTTAATACCACGTGACCCCTTCTTCTTCCGGGCAGCCCGCTTCTTCCCGCCACCACCCATTTTTCTCTTTGCATCTTTGATGATTTCGTCCCGTGTACGCTTTAAATGTTTTTTTAGAGCCTCTTTAGGTTTAGCCCCGGCCAATATGTCTTCTGCAGTGTTAATACCTGATTGTAGCGCTTTTCTTCCAAGGTATCTGGCACCCCTCTTCAGCAAAGGAACAGCCGTACGTAGTATGGATGAAAAAATGGACCCAAGTCCACTACCGCGCTGGTATCTCACCCCTCGATAGACGGTGAAAGGCTTTCTATCCATTATAACTCAGTGCGTCGAAAGTGTAGCTTCACTGTTAAGCTCCCGTTACCGAATGGGAAGTTTTCACCCTCAATCGTTCTTATATATATTGAGATATTGGTTATTAAATTAGTTGCGACATTCACATAATGGGGTCTGTCATATGTAATACTCAAACTCCTTCCTCTATGGTTGGGGATGTGAGAAATGCGCAGCAGGCGTGCCTGGGTATCCCCAACAAACTGGTGTTCCATTATATTACTGTAAATATAGCACATGTCTGGGGACCTTTCAGCCAATTTCTCCATCTTCAATTGATACATTAATCTGGACAAGTCATGCTGTGTCTCGTGAAATGTGTCTCTTTGGAAGGCTGCGCTATATCGGCCATTGGCTAGAATTTGGAACTTTCTATGGTCTTTAATACGTCTGTTAGTCTTTGATTTTAGGATTAGTGTATGTGCAGGGTTGTTTACGATTTCGTATACTAAATCATTCGTAAGGTTTGAGTTTCTTAAACTTACGTTTAAGCCTCTCACAACATCCTCGGCCGAACCATATTGACCCGGTCCTAGTCTTACTTCTGTACTGTAATACCGTGCAACCTTAGTCCGAGCGATACGCATAGTTTCATCCATAGCTACCCCAGCTTTTTCACACTCGTCAATGTCTCTAAGAATCGTAAAAACGGTTTCTTTATGTTCAATATTTAAAAAGATGGTGTCCAGCTGAATTTCGCATATCCCCACCTCATACGAATCACGACCCAATTCAATGTGCTTGTGGAGCTCTGTTACAAAGTTGGCTAGTGTGTTGTTAGGGTGTACAGACAGGGACGAGGAGGACGGGAGTGTGACGTAGAAATGGTTAGGAGCCATGTTGCATACTATTTAAGCTTCATTATTGCATCAGCTTTTATATAGGTGTTGAAGCTTTCTGGGTACCCTAGCCATTTCACCAGGTACATTTTTCTCAATCCTGAACCTTTGCTTCCTAAAATTTTCTCAATTTTAACACATATTTTCCTAAATTAAACGCAACTTTCTGCAATTCCTCGCGGTAAAAGCCTCCTGAGATTTCTTCCCCATTCAAATCTTCAATGTAATACATCATTATCTCACCTTTAGGTCTCATAGCCCTAACTTTAAAAATCTCGCGTGTCCATCCTTGCTCAAAACCCTTTGCGAATTTATTCCCCGAACGCGACAGCCTAACATAATCATTGATTTTGAAGCGCGCAGAGTGTGGTGGTGGTGGTGATCCATCTCTTCTCGGGAGCGTACCTCTTTCTCAAACTTCGTTAGGTGTTGTCCCAATCGTGCGATGGTGTGAGCGGTTGTAGGATGATGCCAATGATTCCAGAATGTCTAGAAATCTGTGTGTTTTTATGTGTAAAATAACGGTGCGCGTTCCTTTATGGTGCGCTGAACTCTTTCAGCTAAAGAAGCCTTATGTATAGAATTGGTTGTGTAATAGCTGATATTAAACTCTGTCAACATGTTCTGAAAAGCCCGGCCTATAAATTCCTTCCCCATATCCGTAAAAAAACATAGCCAGGAACCCTGTTTTCTTTTAACATTAGCGTTTTGGTGGCTTTAGCAACTGTTTCAGGTGATTTATTTTTCAGAGGAACTAGCCACAGATATCTAGAGAATACGTCTATTATGAATAGAATGTAGCGGTAACCATCGTTATACACAGAATATCTTTGCATGTCTGTTAAATCTGCTTGCCAAATAGAATCAATCGAGGAAGCCGTTGTCTTGGCTGTTTTAAACCTTTTTCTCACAGGCTTATGAAGCGTATAAGCGTCCTGCTCCCTCAAAAATCTTTCAACATCTTTTTTTCCTACTCCGTAAACACTTCTGTACAGTCTATCTACGCCGCCGTAAGAGGATGGGTTAGAAACGTCATAATAGCGTTTAGTTAATACGTTAGCCATTTGCGTATTTTAGAGGCACGTGGGTAGGGTTGGTTTAACCTCTTATTTCTCCTCTTCAAAGGTGTTACCGCCCGGGGTGACGGCGTCTTCAATTGTGTCACATGCGTTGCATGTTCCAAGTCTTTTAACCTGTTCAGATTTCCTATCAATGTTTTAGGGACATTTATTTGTTGTAGTCTTGCTTTAATATGCTTCCATCCTGATGGTGATGGCCTATCCCACTTTCTCACCAGATCATGGACAATGTCTACGATATTCGATCCCTGTACCTTTGATCCTTCCACAATGAGCTCGCCTGTATCGGTCCATTGTATGGCTGGATCCTCATTCAATAGATTATAAAGACTTAAGCCTTTACTCATCAATGTATGTGGGAGGGTGCTTTTTAATACATGTTCGATATGTTTTGTGGCTAATCTTTTTGGTTGGTCAGCTGTATCGTCGGCTCAGATCCTATGTCGCCATGTCCATCGTCCCCCGTGCTGTGCCTAATAACCACAGGAATCTCTGTAGGGCTCTTATAATTTTCGTACTCGTGAAGAAATTTCTGCAGAGCTTCTTGGTATAAGATTCTTTCTCATCAGGTGTTTTTTCACTGTTTAATAGAGCTAGCAATTCGCTTTCCATTCTTTTAAGTCTGCTTTTACGGGGATCTAGATCCGTGTCTGGATTCCTTTGCAGTGAAGCGTACACCTCGTGGGGAATCACTACCACTTTCTTCATTATATTAATCTAGTCAGTAAAGGACCCAAAACTGAAAATAAGATGGGGAGAAATGACCCTCCTGTTTGTACAATAATTCGTTTTTTCTTCGCTACAGTTTGACTTTTACGAGCGAGTGCACGTATTATGTTCTTGTAGCGGCGTCGGCGAGCCTTCTGATGGGTTTTCATTGATACATTGAAATTTATAACGTTAAGACAGATTTCACAGATGCATTTTAAAAAGTCGGCGTCGATATATTTAATAAACATCTGCTGCATTGCACAGGGCAGTCGATGATAGATTTTTATTAATTCACGGTATTTCTTTAGTCTCTTTGTCATTCTGGAATATACACCGTTTCAGGCTCGTTTAGAAAAATATTCGTTCGTAGAAGCACTCTAAACGTGTTTCGCGGATGAAGGTCGCAAAGCAAATATCCGTAACGCGTGCTTGTAGCTTCTTTATAAACTTCCAAAAACTCCTTACGCTGATTCGGGAACATTTGATTGGCTAATACCCCAATTTGTGATACATCTCTACTTTGCGCGAATAAGACTAGATATTGCGTATTTAACGATACATCGCGCATGTATCTATTTTTGAAAAATAGATTCTGATTGATGAAGAACACGCTTATGTTAAGATGGTGGGAGAATACTGTAAATGTCTCGGCAAACGTTTTATCCATCTCCAACATGAGATCGTCAATTACAGTGATTGTATGTTCATTTCCCTTTAACGAATTAACGTCATATACGCCTTTGTGGAACAAAATATCATCTTGGTACTCGTTGAACACTGATTGATACGTCGAATAGCACCATATAACTTTATGCACAAATTTCGAGAACATCTCTCCCTTTTCTTTAATGATTTTAAGCATAAACAGTTTTACCACATCCTGTAGGTCCAGATATAATACATGTGGATGGACTCGTGAATCTGAATTTTTCTACAGAGTCCATTTCTAACACGTCACACTCCTAAGTGGGTCATTTACAAAATATTACAAATTTTGAGTGCTGTTCCTTATATTTTGCTTTCTTCATCCACAGAACCGTGAATGACGATGAGGTAGAGCATCCCATCATTGACATTACGGATGACCTCGACGACAGTGTAGTTGTGATCTCCTCCCCTGCAACGAACCCTCACCAGCGATACCGGTAGCACGTCCAAAGCGGAGGTATGAGAACCCCACGTCAGGTATAAAGCGCACGAAATACGCGCCTGTTGCAGCGGTGATAGATCCCCAACCCTCAACCTCTACGCAACAAGCCCCCAGCAGCACTCCCGCTAATATATCCCCTTATTCATCCGCCGCCCCCCGTTCTGTTAAGTCTACAATAATAGAGCCCTAACCATCAACCTCCTACGCAACAGGCCCCCCAGCAGCACCTTCCGCTAATATATCCACTAATTCATCCGCCGCCCCCCGTTCTGTTGAGGATGAAATAACGCTCGAATTGGTGCGATCCGCAGCCCCCACCCCAGCCTTGACTAGAAATCGGTATAGAGTCAGGGTCGACCCTAGAGCCATGTATAGCAATGGAATTGAGCGCGGGCTACGCCGGGTTGTACAGCATATTGTAGAGTTTGCTCTTCAGAATCGTGACGAGCGTGAAGTCAGGACGAGTCTGTCCTTTGGATTCGGGTCAGATGACGGTGATGTAGACGATTATTGGGTGATAGTGCCATTTAGACGTTTGGCGGCTGAAGATGTAGAATATATATTAGGACGTATAATGCAAGCCGCCCAAAGTAGTATAGCCTTCAATATGGACAACTTCACGGTAAATATTAACCATGTATTCCGTGTTGCGGGTCATAGTGCCATACCGTATACTCTTAACTTCAATTCTCCGACTATTTACCGAAAGCATATAAACGTCGATCGTGGTTGCGGCTTTATAGCAGTACTCTTAGCACGTATGTTTACTGTACAAAATACACGGACTCAAAAAATTTGGCTGCCTACGGTCGTGGAGCGTGCCCGTAAACTAGCTGTAGACTGTGAACTTGAATTTGACTGTAATATGGGTCCTGAAGAGCTGAGAAGGGTAGAACAGGAAATGAATGTCCGCATAGTTGTATTTGGGCTGGATGATCGTCGTAGGACTGTGTATGTTTTTAAAAGCTGTGTGAGAGATCGTACAAGACCCCTACTTATTTTAGGATTGTCAGGGACAACGTATCTCCCCATCCGTAATATAAGGGGCTTTACGCGAGTTATGACAAAAGTCGAAAATATGGGAGACATCATGATTTGTGTAAGGGGTGCCTCGAGTTTGCGGATGATATAGTGAGACATTGTAAAGAATGTCACATGGTATGTGAGCAGTGTAAAAGCACCAAATGTGAAAGCCGTGTAGTTGAAGCTGAGAAGAGAGACTGTGATGTGTGTAGACGCACATTTTTCAATAATAGCTGTTTTGATTTCCATAAATCAATTGGCACGTGCAGGAAAATGAGAATCTGTGAATGTGGTATGTTTCACACAATGGATAATTGGGGAAAATTTAAGCACAAGCGTGACGTAATTCACTGTCCTACATGCCAGGAGGAATATAAGGCGGATGGAGTAAAGCATGTATGTTATATGAAAGATGCTAAGCCTAAAAATAACCCTTGTATAACTGTATACTACGATATAGAAACATATACGAACGCTGAAACCAAAGAGGTAATTCCACATTTACTTGTGAGCCAGACCATCTGTGATGAGTGTATGGGTATCGAATGTGACGAGTGCCCCAAATGTGGTAAAACGGACAAACGTTTTTAAAACGAATGTCCGCGATAGTCCTGTGAAACTATTTGTGTCCTATATTGTCAAGTTAGCCGACAAGTTCAAAAAAATGACTGTGTATATTCTCGCCATAACGGGGCAAAGTTTGACACGCAGTTCCTTTATAAGGAGTTGCTTGAACACGAATCCTCTGAGATATTTACAGGTGATCCATTGAAAAGAGGCAACAAATTAATACAGATGCAGATAAGAGGCAATGTACAATTTAAAGATACTTTATTATTCACACCTTGTAAATTAGCAAAGCTACCCAAGGTGATGGGAGTAGCAGCTGAAGTTTCCAAAGGATACTTCCCTTACACTTTCCTCACCAGCGAGACTTTAAACTACGTAGGCCCGCCACCCCCCAAACATTATTTTGACTGTATGGATGAACGTGAAGACTTTGATCGATACTACGACAGTTTTAATGAAAGTAACCCTTATAATATAGCTGATGAATGTGAGCGTTATTGCGTGAATGATGTGCCCGTTTCAAATGCGATCCACTGCAAGTCGCAACCACCATCGCATCATTATGTTTTACGGTGTTCAAGAATAACTTCATGCCTAAAGACACCTTAGCCATTATTCACCGAAACAATCCCCGCAGTTACCGGCACAAGGCTATTTACTGGCTCATACACCTACAGCAACAAACAGGTGTATACATAAAGCACGCCCGTAACACGGGTGAAGTACCCATTAAGAATAATGGACGTGTTTTTTGGGTTGATAGGTTAAGTGAAAACCGTGTCACTGGTGTGAAGACTGTGTACTCCTTTAACGGTTGCTGGTGGCATGGATGCCCACGTCCTGAGTGCGGAATCACCGGAGATATCCACGGTAGGTCTCCTACCGACTGTCTTGCATCGACCCGCACCCGCGATCAACTTATAGGATCACAGTTCACTCACAAAGTCTTGTGGGAGCATGAATATGATGCACGGATGGAGACAGACGAGGTGTACCGTGAGGAAATAAACACAATCAAGCGTTCAATGGTGCTGGATCCTCTCAAATGTGGTGATAGCTTGTTTGGAGGACGTACAAATCCTTTCAGACTATACTTTCCACCTACGGAGGGCGTGAAGCTCCATTACTACGATTTCTGTTCTTTATACCCATACGTGATGAAGAGCAATCCGTACCCCGTGGGCGCTCCTGAGAAACTGGTGGGACCTAGCATACCCTCCATCAATGAATTTTCAAAAAATTTGAATGATCGTTACTTTGGGCTCTCTTTCGTAGACGTACTCCCCCCACGCAATTTATGGATGCCGATCTTACCTGTCGTTATCGACGACAAGCTCATGTTTCCCCTGTGCGTGAAGTGCGCGGAAGAGGATAACGGCGATTGTAACCATATACCCCACCAGCGTAAGATCAGAGGCGTATATACAAGTCCTGAGCTGGCCCTAGCCGTACGCCATGGTTATAGAATACTGAAGATACATGAGGTGTGGAGGTTTCAGAAGCTACCCAACCTTTTCACACCAGCCTACGCCCGTATAAAACTTTGGGGTCTATTGCATTCTCTTGGGCGGAGAGTATTGTATGCCGATACAGATAGCGTGATATTCACAGAGAGGGAGGGTGAATACATGCCCGCTATTGGGGAGTTCCTCGGCGAGCTCACTGATGAGATCAAGGACGAGTATGGGGACAACGCTTACGCCGACTCTTTTGTCTCAACAGGACCTAAGACTTATGGGGTACGGGTCAGGGTGGGGGAAAATGAAATATATCGTGAAGGCAAAGGGTATTACGCTCAACCATGCGAATCGGCGGGTTGTTAACTTTGAATCGTTGAAGGATCTAGTATGTTTGGACGATGATGAGGGCGAACAACCTTCCCAACTAATTGTAGGCACCCACAATTTTCGGGCGCAGAAGCTGGGGGCGTGAAGGAACTTAGGGGTACGAAGGTGTGCCGTAACACCTATAGGAAACGTTACCAGTTACCTGGTACCTATGATACCGTACCCTTTGGATACCATAACGTATGATGCTTCTATTGTTAACTCACACGTATTTGTCTTGTGTATAATCGTATCTATTGATTTATTACACGTATTTGTAAATATATATATAACTTGAATATCTCGTTTATTAAATCGTATTTGTAAAGAATCTATTGATTTATTACACGTATTTGTAAATATATATATAACTTGAATATCTCGTTTATTAAATCGTATTTGTAAATATATATAACTTGAATATCTCGTTTATTAAATAAATCATGTTTCAATTAGCGTTTCACTTTCTCCTTTGTGTGTGTGTGTGTGTGTGTGTGTGTGAAAGTTCTAAGCTCCGCCCACTGTAAGACCGTGAGTCATGCTACTATCTGGGAGTCCCTGCGTGGTCAGTCGACTGCAGTAAGCCCGAGAGATCAGACGTGTATTCAGATCAGACGTGTATTCAAATGGCTACCTTTAATATTGCTTGTACAACGTTTATGAAATGGTATTCAGCAAAGTGTCAGGATGTGGTGGATACCGAAAAACTTCCTATTCCTCCCTCCTATACCTCTTTTAAAAACACATTGGATTGTGCGAAGTTCCAAGACGTACAAATACTCTACGGATGTTCTGGTGAGATCGTTGAAGGCTTTCGTTGCACAGACGATGTGCTGAAGTATACTGCAGAGCTAAACTTTATAAAGTCTCACATACACCGTGAAGTAAAAGAAACAACGCGTGCAGAAGAGAAGCAGCAGGTATGGATAATGAGCCTTGCGGATGGGTGGTGTGACAAGCGGTATTACGTCATGCTACACCATGTCGATTACTCATACCCTACGACTGAAAATGTGAATCTCGTGATCATGGACAATCTTAAGTATTTTTATCACTATATTAACGTATATCATGATGAGGTTCGTAGTGAGGTTGTAGCTAGTGCCCTGCGTGAGTTTTTAACAGACTTTAGAGACGAGTATCGTTTGATGGGCAGAAAGGAAAAATATGAGCATATGTTCCTCTCAAATAGTGCGCCGGAGTGTGAAGATGTTTAGTAAAACATAAAATGTTCCTAGTTCTTATCCTGAGGTAAAATGTCTGGTGCGTAGGCTGGTAGTGATGAAATTAATTCTTGTACCGGAAAAACAAATATGTACAACAATTCGGTACGACTCGCGGATCATACGAACAAGCCCATTCACGTATCATCGGGTCAGCCGCCCGTCGAACCGTTCCTGCCTACCTGCGTGCCTCACACGGCTCATAGTTATCTCAGAGCTTGAACCGAGTGGACGTGCGCTCCTCGAATACGATGGAACTTCCTTTGAGCAGCATTCTCGACGCCTCGTACGATGTGTCCGTGACGAAATCGTTGCGCGTGTTCAGGCGTAATTCCGGTACCATTAGCTATGTACTGGAAACGGAATGTAGACAAACAAACAAACGGGTTTATTTAAGTGTCGAGGAGATGAATAGAATCTTCGTGATAGTTGAGAAGTGGAGTGAAGATCGTTATAAAATACCTGCTAACGTAGGTACAAGAAGAGAGCAGATTAGTGACGCACCCTCATACGCCGTTGTATGTACGTTGTGTATAAATAACGATCGGCCGTGCATTGATATACGGCTGATGTGGAAGAATGCTTCTGATAATAACGCTCTTGTTCCTACGCGAAACCGTTTCATCCTCGACAGAATGTTTGAAATCGTCGGATTCCGCAAGCTGAAACCTATATTAGACGCGCGTGTTACGGACATGCTTTATTTTGATACAGTACTTGAATACGCCTACACCGCTCTGCTCGATGGGTTTACCGAGTGTAGGGCTGGTGAGAATGGTCTAGTGCTGGATGTTTATTTAAAAAGTTTAGACTCTTTGAAATACCATAACTTTGGTACAAAGCAATTGATCGGTACAAGGCTGAGCTCACCTACACCGTTCACCCTGAAGAACTATTTCTTTATATAACGCGCAGTTGTCGTAACGATTTAGAAGATTATTTCAATTGCCGCTATGTTGAGTGAGTTCACGATTGAAAAGCTCGAGTCGGTAGAAATAAACCCTCGATTGGAAAAGCGTGCTTATAAACTTGTGTTTAATAATGTAGCTAACGATGAACTCTTTGTGCGTGCTTTTGATTGTATTCTAGACGTATTTAAAGATGACTTACCAACCGGTTGTAAAGTGGGAACAAAAATAGTACTGAACGATATGAAAGCCCTTCATATCGAATACAGGTTTCCCTATACTTTAAGCGGTGAAATATTATTAAGCCGCATATACTGCGTAATGCAGAGCAATAATGATGTAATTGTAAACTCGATTAAGACCGAGTTTAGTATTTTGAAAAAAAAGTTAAATGTATTTATATATTTTGCTTGATATTTCTCCTGTACTGTTATGATTATATGCATATTTCTATTATTATTGAAATGTATTTATATACCGGGTGTTTCAAAAGTCCCTCACTAATTTGATTTTCAATTTTCTTTGCAGCTAATCGACCAACGACGTTCATCTTGTGGTAAACTCTTACTCAGTAGTTGAGAATTTTTTTGAGTCTACATTTGAAGTTTTGCTCCGTTTTCTTCTGCTACCATGCTGACTCTAGAGCAGAGGTGTAAAATCGCTGCATGGCAGGAGGTTTTTCAATCTGTGGTCGAAGTGCAGCGACGATTCCGGGCAGTCTACGGACAGCATTATGCACCGGATAGGAACACCATCGTCGCCACCCACCGGAAGTTTATGGAGACCGGATCCGTAAAGGACAAACCACGATTAGGAAGACCTCGAAGTGGGCGGAGTGAGGAGAATGTCGAAACTGTCCGTGAGGCGTTTACTCAGAGTCAAGGAAAGTCCATTCGGCGAGCTGCTGCGGAACTGAACATCAGCGCGACATCTATCCAACGGATTTTGCGGCGTGGTCTCAAGCTGTATCCGTACAAGATCCAGGTGGTTCAGAAGCTGGAACCTCAAGACTACGATTGCCGGGTGGAGATGTGTGAGACACTGCTGCCTCACTACGAAAGAGACCCATCGATCCTGGAGCACATGTGGTTCAGCGACGAAGCTCTCTTCCACCTTTCTGGTCGCGTCAATCGGCACAACACTCGCATCTGGGGAACTCACAATCCTGCGGAGATCCGGAAACATGAAAGGGACACGCCGAAATTGGTCGTCTGGTGTGCCATCTCCTCAGCTGGGCTGATTGGTCCGTTCTTCTTCCGGGATCAAGATGGAAATTCCGTGAACGTCAACGGAGACAATTACCTTCGTATGCTTCAGGAGTTCGGCATCCCCCAACTGTCAGCTGTAGCTGACATGCAAGAAGTCATTTTCCAGCAAGACGGTGCCCCTGCTCATTACTCGCGTGAGGTTCGCTCATTTCTGAATAAGCAGTTCCTGGATCGGTGGATTGGTCGCCGTGGTCCCATCGAATGGGCTGCTCGCTTGCCTGATCTTACCCCATGCGACTTCTTTTTGTGGGGCTACATTAAGAGCAAAGTGTACGCCACCAAGCCGCGAGTCCTCCCCACACTAGAAGAACGGATCAGGAATGCGTGTGCTTCTGTTACTCCCGAAATGTTGTCCAATGTCGGCCAAGAATGCGTAAAACGGTGGCTCGCTTGTTTCGAAAAAGACGGTGCCCACGTTGAGGTGTACCAGTGACTTTCCAGTAGACTTATGAAGCCAAGTTTGATGCCACCAAAATTCTCATGAATCGTAGACTCAGCAACCAAATTGTCATTTGGTTCCTCTTGTAATTGCTATTTTAATACAATTTTAAAAATAATGAGGGACTTTTGAAACACCCTGTATTTTGCTTGATATTTCTCCTGTACTGTTATGATTATATGCATATTTCTATTATTATTGAAATGTATTTATATATTTTGCGTGATATTTCTCCTGTACTGTTATGATTATATACATATTTCTTATTATTGAAATGTATTTATATATTTTGCGTAATATTTCCCCTGTACTGTTATGATTATATGCATATTTCTATTATTATTGAAATGTATATTTATTTCTATTTGAAATGTATATTTATTTTATATATATCACCATAATTGTGTGTATATATTTCCTGTACTGTTATGATTATATGCATATTCCTCAATTATTATTGAAATGTATATTTATTTTCTATATATTTATAATAAACAGAATGATGCAATGTTGTTTTACTTAATTATATCATGTTACGGCTTCTAAACCTACTACCGGTATTCTAAACCAACTTTTAAGAAATATAATAATGTATACAATGGTATCGCTAAAAAGTGGTATCTGGCAACTCAAGCCATTTACGCCTTCTAAGCCAACTGGTTGATTAGGAGTCTATAATAATGTATACAATGGTATCGCTAAAAAGTGGTATCTGGCAACTCAGTCTTCGATTAGAATTAAATGAATACATGGCGCTATCTGGCAACTCAAGCCATTTACGCCTTCTAAGCCAGCTGGCTGATTAGGAGCCTATAAAACAACGCCTACTCGGCTGAAGTCTTAATATGCACTTTGGTGTCAATAATCCAGCAGGGTTGAAGCACCTTAAACAGAAAAAAACAAACAATATGCACTTGGCTCCTGCCAGGTGAACACCTCTCCTCCTTTCTCTCCTTTCTCTTGGGGAATAACGCCGCCTCCAAGTTTTCCTTGTTGCACCTGCAGCATCCCCCCTTTGGGGGAATTTTTTTCTTTTTTTTCTTTTTTTTGCAACCCCCACCCCCTTTGCAACAACCCCACCCCCTTTGCAACATTGCAACATTACATAATAACTTGCAACATTCTTGCACTCTCCCCTTTTTCGGCTATACTACTCCGGTCAGATATGCTAACCACTACACCATGGGCCTCGATTAATCAGAAGTCGTAATTCTCCTACATACGAGCAGAAACCAATGCCCTGAGGGGGCACCTTCCGCAAGCCGCACATATATACATTTTAACTGCAAATAACACACAGTATAATTAATGTAAAGAACGACGCAGTTAAAATGTATATATGTGCGGCATGCGGAGGGTGCCCCCTCAGGGCATTGGTTTCTGCTCGTATGTAGGAGAATTACGACTTCTGATTAATCGAGGCCCATGGTGTAGTGGTTAGCATATCTGACCGGCAATCGGAAGATCCCGGGTTCGATTCCCGGGTGGTTACCTCATTTTTCATTTGTTCGTTCTCCCTCCTCATCTTGTGCGGAACGTTCTTCTATAGAAGCGTCGTTCTTTACATATATATATATATATATATAGAGAGAGAGAGAGAGAATTTTTCAGAGGAATTTCATAGGTAAACAAGAACAAAGAACATATTAACATTACATGGACAACTGTTACAAATTTCTAATCTTTCATCTACACGCTTTTATAATTTAACCCTACAGAAAATGCTGTCAATAAAGAGTTAACTACTATAATCAAAAACTAATTATATTTAGGTAAAATAAACGAGTTATAATGCTGAAACCCCTGTTAACTCGGTTATAAATGATAACCACATTTGAGAAAAGGTACGAATTAAACAGTACGTCATGCCTTGAAAATTACTGAAAAAGATGGAGAGGTAATGGTATTACCTGACAAAATCCAATTCTATTTAGTCATTGTATTCTTTCAAAGTACTGCATGCAACTGTATTGCAGTACTGCATCGCCCTTCCTTTCGACTTAAAAAAACTACAGCGACATGACAATTCTGCTGTAAAATTTAATGAACCAATAAAAATGAAAGATGGTCCTGTTTAATGATCACTTCGAAAACTTTTATAACTGTACTTCATTTAAAACTATTTTTTCATTAGAAATGTGATGAGTTTTGAATTGAAGTGAGACCCACGACAAACTCAGAGAATATATGAAAGGAACATGAACTTAAGTGACTTTAATCACTTTGTGGTTTCTCTTGGTTACGTCAGTATACAAGAATGTGTGGATCGATATGTTTCATTTATTCATTACGTGCTCAAGAACACGACTATTATCAAGTTTTTATGCACCTTTAAAACAATGATGGCTTATATTTATTATTGTTACCAACAGAGCACAGCGTGTGTGTGTGTGTGTGTGTGTGTGTGTGTGTGTGTGTGTGTTGTGGCTCAAACAGAAACCGCGTAAATTATATTAAAAACGACACAAGCCTCCCACTTAAAACAAATGCATGCAAAAATAAATAAATAAAATACGTGTCGAAGGGCAATTGATTTTTAACATCATATGTAGTGTAACGTAATGCAATTGGAAGCTAAATAAAAATTTACACGATTTTTCATAATATATTTCATAATATATTTCATAATACAGTATATTTCCAAGTACAAAGAAAAAAAGAAAATGAAAAATTCTTGTAAGCTTCTTTGAAGAGAAAGTTTATCATCTGTTTTCTTAAATTCACTTTAAAAACGAAATTTTGAATACCATCTTTTCTCAAAAGAATTTTCTGAGTTACAACATATATATATATATATATATATATTATATAATATATATATATATATATATATATACACACAGCGTGTCCCAAAGAAATGTATACCCACTTTGTTCGATAATACCAGCTATGAGGATAATAAATATATTACTTTTCATATGTTTTTTAATAAAGAATTTTCTCCTGAATCTAAATATGTAATTATTTTTTTAAAAATTGAAGAACAAAAACGTTACAGATGTTTAAATTATAATTATTATTTTCGAGACTTCATGTGCGATATTTTCTAATATTTTAACCGACTGTTTTGAGATACTTATGTTTAGTGTTGATATTGAAGCATAAATGTTGTAATTATTAGTTAATTCAAAAAATTTACAAATTCCATGGTTAAATGACACTTTATCTAAGATGTTCGACGTCTTCCAGAACGTTGTTTTGTAAGTTTTGCACAGTGCCGTCGGTTTCAAACTTATCTCGTATTCGTGCAAAAATATTAGAAAATATCGCACATGAAGTCTCGAAAATAATAATTATAATTTAAACATCTGTAACTTTTTTGTTTTTCAATTTTTAATAAAAATAATTACATATTTAGATTCAGGAGAAAATTCTTTATTAAAAACATATAAAAAGTAATATATTTATTATCCTCATAGCTGGTATTATCGAACAAAGTGGGTATACATTTCTTTGGGACACGCTGTGTATATATATATATATATATATATATATATATATATATATATGAAATACGATCCCTCCTAAGGAGACGTAGTTTTACATTTAGGCTAAAAACAAAGACGTAGAGAAAAAAGTAATTATATTTGGCTGCAGCCGACGTTTCGGGCAACTCTACCCATTTTCAAGGCCTAATAAATAAAAGCTAAAATTAATACATGACAAAAAAAAATATAAATGTCGAGATTTAAAAACTAATCTAGAATACAAAATTAAAACTGTGACGCTTTGATTAGTACTTTGAACGCAAATTATTAATTTTTTTTTTTCGTTTCTCCCCAAAAAAATGTTATTTTTTTAAATTAATGGATAAAATTACACTAGAAAAATATATTTTTATTTAAAATTTTTACAGTTCATAATACTGAAAAGATCCCCATACGGATTCAGGCAGTAGAATGGGTCAAAAAGTGAGAAAGGGGAAACGAAGGGAAAACGGTGAAGGGGGAGGGGAACAGGGGAAAGAAGCAAAATTTTAGTTTCTCAAAGTGGGGGAGAGATGATAAGGGGTGGGAGTTGCCGCTCCACAAAAAATAGAAAATTAAATATAGAATAATCTAACCTAACCGCACTTAAACTTGAAAATAGAAAGTTTGTATATATACATTGCAGAGGGGTTGACCGCAAGTCGATCCTGAACCGTCGTTCGAACCCACACAAAGTAAAAAAATATATATACAGTATATATTATATTATATATATATATATATATATATATATATATAGCGCCTCGGTGGTGTAGTGGTTAGCGTCGCTGACTACGAATCCATCGGCCCCGGGTTCGAGACCCGACGGCAGCCGGCGCGCAGCAAAACCCAGCTGTTCATCCTTCCACACAATAAAGAAAGTGGTTGGTAGATAAATGGGTACCCTAGGTGGCCTAGTGGTTAAGACGCTGGGCTGCTGATGGGGCGTGGTTCGGATTCCACGTTAAACTGTAGGTCTAAGGTGGAGTGAAAAGCTTGACCTTCGTCAGAATGAACAATTCGGGCGGAAGCTAACCAAAGGTTATATATATTATATATATATATATGTCTGTGCGTCAATACTATGAACTTCAGTGGTCACCATTCAATCCTCTGCTAACCCAAGCTAAACTTTAAAATAAATGAATAAAGAATAGAAAATAACCTAACTTAACACCTGTCGCTCATGCAACATTTATCGCCTGATATATATATATATATATATGTAAATAAAATAAAAATAAAAACTGTCTATGTAACGAATAATAAACATTCACGCGAGGTATATTATAATAAAAGAGTTTCTTTCTCACTTAGATTCTTTGTTCTGTATTCGATATATATGCAGATGTTCAGGCCTCTGCCTGATTCACTTTTCATAAACTTCTGCGACATTCGTGGCATTTCCTCAAATTTTCAATCTGTTAAACACCACCGCTTCTCCTCTAAACCTCACCTTCTCTTCCTCACTGAAACTCAGGTGTCTGGGACGACAGACAGCAGCCCCTTTCCTGTACCCTTTTACTTTCTCTATACTAAATTTCACTCGAAAGGTGGATGGTGCGTATATATATATGCAATGACCTAACTTGTTTTCGTATTCCCGAACTCGAATCCTCTGAATTCTATACTCTCTGCCTACGCTTACATGCCAATCTCAAACTAAATACATCTTCGCTGTCCACCTTTCTCCTAGTTCTAATGACAATCCAAAATTCTTTGACAACCTCACTTCCAAAGTGGAATGCATTCTATCCTACTCTTCTTTTGCTGAAATCTCTATTTTAGGAGATTTCAATGTCATCACCACCTTTGGCTTTCCTCTCATTTTACTAACAATCCCGGTGAAATAGCTTACACCTTTCCTATCCTGATTGACCTACAACAGGTTTTGCAGCAACCTACTCGTATCCCTGGTCGCCTTAAAGATAGACCGAACATTTTCGATTTATTTCTCACCTCTCATCCTTCTTCTTAATCTGTCAAACATTTTTCGTTGTTGGACTACTCCGATCACAATCTTATATCTGTTTCCTGTCCTATCGCTCCAATTCGGCCTTTGGGTCCTCCCAAGAGGAGGCGCATTTGACACTTTGGCGCCGATGATTAGGAGGCTCTTAGGCAGTACTTCTGTGATTTCCCATGGAATGATTACTGCTTCCGAGTGTGCTGAGCGCATCACGGAGGTGATTCTCTCAGACATGGAGGCGTAAATTCCATATTCTATTCCTACTACTAATCTAAAAAAACCTTGGTTTAACTTTACTTGTTCTAATACTATCCGAGACAGAAAATAGGCTTTCAGAAGGTACCGTCGCCATCCAACTTCTGACTCCCATTCAGTTTATATTTCTGCCCGGAATCGTGCAAAATCTGTTCTTCGACTCGCCAAAAATTCCTTCATCAGACAAAAATGTGAAAACCTATCCAATTCTAATTCTTCTCGCTCTTTCTGACATCTAGCTAAGAACCTCTTCAACAACTTTACTTCCTCTTCTTTCCCTCCTCTTTTCTATTCCGATGGCTCAGTTTCCGACGGTTCAGTTGCCGTCTCTTCTCCTGATAAAGCTGAACTCTTCGCTCAAATTTTCGCCTCGAACTCAATTCTGGACGATTCCGGTGCTGTTCCTCCATCTCCTCCTCCCTCTGACTTTATTATGTCTCAAATTAGAATCTTTCCAAAGATGTTCTTTCTGCCATATCTGGTCTCAACTCTAGTAAGGCGTACGGTGCTGATGGTGTTTCTCCTGTTGTTCTCTAGAACTGTGCTTCTGTGCTGACACTCTTTCGTCTTTGTTTTTCATCTGGTACTTTTCCTTCCTGCTGGAAGTTCGCCTTCATTCAGTCTGGACCAAAGAGTGATGACCACTCTCAACCCTTCAACTCTCGTCTAATTACTTTGATTTCTTGCCTTTCTAAAGTTTTTTAATCTATCCTTAATAAAAAGATTCTTAAACACCTCTCTTCTCACAATCTTCTTTCAAATCGTCAGTATGGATTCCGCAAGGGACGCTCTACTGGCGATCTTCTTGTATATCTCTCTGACTCTTGGTCATCCTCCTTTCGGGATTTCAGTAAAACCTTGGTATTGAGCAAGACATAACAAAAAATTTTGATAGAGTCTGGTAAAAATTTTTAATTCCCATACTGCCCTCCTTCGGTTTCTATCCTTCTATCTGTTCCTTCATCTCTAATTTCCTTTCTGGCCGATCTATAACTGCGGTTGTAGATGGGCAGTGTTCTCCTAAAGCGATTAATAGTGGTGTTCCTCAGGGCTCTGTCCTCTCATCCACTCTCTTCCTTTTATTTATCAATGATCTCTTAAGTCGTGCTTCCTGTTCTATCCACTTCTATGCCGATGATTTCACTCTTCACTTCTCCACCCTCTTCACAAGGTGTCCCTCTCAATAGTCACTCCATGCTTCGCGTGAGACGGCTATGATGCACTTGACCACTGATCTTTCTACTATCTCTGACTCAAAAACTATTTGAAAAAACAGTTCCTTCTTCTGTCTACTCGTCACAATCTTCCACATGACTATTCCCTTATCTTCAACAATACACAACTCAATCCTTCCTCTTCTCTTAACATTCTTGGTGTTTCCTTTTCTCATGATCTTTCCTGGAAAGACCCCATATACTCTCTAAAACAGCTTCTAAGATGTTAGTTGTGCTGTACCGGCTCCGCAGTTTCATCACCCATTATCTCAGTTGCCGTCTCTGTACAGTGGTCTTGTTCGCCCCTGTATGGAGTACGGTTCTCATTTTTGGGATGGCTCAACCCACACACACATCCGTACTTGACCGGGTGGAATCAGAGACTTTTTGTTTCATCAATTTCCCGCCTCTTACTGACTGTCTTTCTTCGCCGTAATGGTGCTTCACTCTCTCTTTACTATCTTTACTATTGCTATTATAACGGACACTGTTCTTCTGAACCCTCTAACTGCATGCCTCCTTCTTTAAGGAGAGCACGCAGTACCAGACTTTCGACACCTTTTCAGTCCTTTTCTGTCCAACTCTCTAACGTTTTCTAGTTAGCTCGACTCTCGCGGCACACCGAACCGAATTTCCATGAATATTATAAGACGACAGTAGCTGGAAATTAGTAAATTACAGTGATGTAGCTTATTTTCCTCTAATTACGAAAGTACTGCGGTACATTAGAGACTTTTTCACGGCACACCGGTTGCGAACCACTGCATTCGCCACTGCATTCGCCCTCGGCTCCTCTTTCCTGCATAAAAAAAAATATAACTGAAATTGGGAAGTTTATTGTCAGGAAACCAAAAAGACGAAATTAATAATTTGTTTGTGTACGAAATATTACAGAAAATGAATCGAGATCAATGTTTTATATTTAATAGGAGCTGCAAAAGAAATAAATGAAATATACCTTACCTTACAACCTTATAAAGGTTCCGCGCGATGATTCCTCATTTTGCGAAGGTCAAGCTTGTCGCCCCTCCTCTCGAGTTGGCCTGGTGAAGAAGTGAGTTGGTTTCCCATCACGCTCCATGGGCCAGATACACAAAATATCGTCGACGTACCGCAATCATGGGATGCCAACTCTCAGGATTCTCGGAATGTTAGTGATTTCGAAAAACTCCATATAAATATTGAAGAGGAGGGGCCATCCCAAAAACCTGTTGACCATATTCGCTATTGAAAGTGAATTTACACTCTTTGATGCAAAGTTTAATGATGTGTGCAAGTAGTGGTAGGTCATACTTATATAATTCTCAGGAGAGAAAGTCAAGCATATCGTCAATCGGCACTTTTGTAAACAATGAACAGTCGTCGAAAGTGATCAATCTATCGTTGGTTTCAGTGCGTATATTATTCAGTTTTTTAGTAAGGTCCATGGAATATTTTACATGTGAATCAGAGATAGTTCCGAGAATGGAGGACAAAACTTTGACAAGCCATTTGGAGAGTTTATAGGTAATAGAACCCACAGCTAATAGTAGGGCGCATAGGGTTGCCAGGTTTGTGGGTTTTAATAAGACCGTAAAGGTAGGGAGAGAAAGTGAAGTGGACGTGAAAAGCGGAATTAAGTCCTTGTGATTTTTGAGAATGCGTTTCAAGCCACTATTGAATGATTTCATGACGTCATCATGCGGATTGTTCCTAAGCTTTCTGTATGTGGCAGGGTCCTGGAGAAGCTCGTTCATCTTTCTAATGTATTCTGCTTTGTTCATAATAACTATGGTGTTAGCCTTGTCTGCTTTAGTAATATGGAGCTCACCATCTTTTTTTAATTGTAAGAGGCTATTGTGAAAACGTTTAGGAAAGTTTTCTTCGTAGGTGCTATTCGCAGCACTATAAACAAGGCCTTTAACTATGTTAACCAAAGACTGAGGAAGATTATACTGTTTTTCAAAACAAGCAGACTATAATATGATAAATCGTTGCACATATCGTTTTGGAACTCGTTAAACTTTGCATCAAAGACTGTAAATTCACTTTCAATAGCGAATATTGTCAACAGGTTTTTGGGATGGCCCCTCCTCTCCAATATTTATATGGAGTTTTTCGAAATCACTTACATTCCGAGAATCCTGAGAGTTGGCATCCCATGGTTGCGGTACGTCGACGATATTTTGTGTATCTGGCCCATGGAGCGTGATCTGGATGACTTCCTCCTTCAGTTAAATAATCAAGTCCCCTCCATTAAGTTTACTTTAGAAGTGAAACAAAGCAACTCAATCCCGTTTTTGGACGTGCTTGTACAGAGGGAAAGCCCAGTTTTTAAGTTTAGTATTTATCGGAAAAAAACAAAAAATTTGTCCTTCGTACACTTTTACTCTGGGCATGACACCCCCATAAAGAAAGCCATATTTTCTTCAATGTTTCTCCGAGCTCTTAGGATCGCCAGTCCGGAATACATGGATGCCGAATTAGAAAACAACAGTATTGGAAATGATTTGTGTTACCCACTTGCTTTTTTGGAATTTTGTCTTAACAAGGCAAAACGAACTTTCTATCGTGTGAATAATAACCCTCACACTTTGTCGAAGAATATTTTAGTAATTCCATTTTTCCCAGGCTTTTTAGGCATTGCTAATGTACTTAAACTTTTGAATATTAATGTCGTATTTTCATATGACAATATTGTGAAAAATATCATAGTAAAAAATAGTCTTACCAATAATTCAGGCATTATTTATAAAATTGGTTGTAAACAATGTGATTCCTTTTACATTGGAGAGACGGGAAAGGATTTGCACACATGTGTAAAACAGCCTCAGTATTCCGTTAGAAGGGATAGTCGTCCAGTGCCCTTTTCATTCATTTATCAGAGTTATCCCACTGTATTGATTGGAATAATGCTTCAATTTTGTTTCACTCAAGCAACATTGTTAATAGAAATATTCTTGAGTCTCCCATTATTCAACTTACAAATAATTTCAACATTAGCCAGGGCCTTTTTTTCGCTTGATCCTGTTGTTTTGAATTCGTTCAGAACGGATTTAGACAAGAGAGGCAAAGTGTTAAAACTCTGGTAGCTTTTCCTTATAAATTTGTATGCTCTTCCTACAATTTTTTTTTTTTTTTTTTTTTTTGTGATCTATATATAGTCTCGAACTTGCTATTTATTTCAGTGTTGTTGAGGATGTCATTAGACGAAAGCGCTTGAGCGCCAATCTGTGTTTCCTTTTTCCTTCGTGGTTATTTTCATCATAAATGTTATTCACGTGTTACTTTCGTGAAATAATTTTCATATATACTGTATATATATAATTTCCTCCTTCAAAACATTTTACTTTAGTCAAAGTTAATCTTGGAACTGTATATTTTTAATATGTCATAACTTTCAAGACACGGACATGTAAAGCGGAGATCATTCTCAATTCATAACATGAAATAACATTTATTTAAACACGCATTTGCAATTACTTGAATGATGAAAGTATATATACATACACACACACACACACACACACACACACACACACACACACAATATCGTAAGAGAACTAGCCAACTTATCAAGTTTAGTAGCATGGTTCGTAGGGTTTTATGTCTTACGACATCCTTTGATGGAATGCCCGCCTTTTCGCAAATTGTTTGAACTTTTTTCAAAACATTCAAAATGTTTTCCTCTTTGGAAATATTAGGGTCTTGCATTTGTTTTCTTCTGAGGTAGAAAATATGCTTCAAAACGTCTCCTTTTGATGGCAGCATGCATCCCTCTTGGCCACTTAGATCATCGTTTAATGCACCAAGCAAAGAGTCGAAGTTTGTTGGATTCTTTCTTAATACAGCTTTATTTTTATTCATTCTTACAACACCTCATAATTAAATATATTTTATTATCTAAATACTTGAAAAAAAATCACAAAATGGTTAATTCCACAATAAACTCTTGCTATTGCGCCTTCCTTAGCTAAAATAAAAAAATCCCTTTCTTAGTTGAGAATTTGAGCCCGACTAACCTGATCAAATGCCTTTTATTGTACCTTAACCCATAACATATTGAAATTGAATCTTTTTCTGATATATTTAGTATAATTGGACCATTTCTAATAAGAAAAAAGCTATGTTCAATAAATCTGAAAAAAAAGCCATAAGTGGGACACAAGAGGTTGATTATAATACAAAAAATGGGTATTTCTAGAATTTTCAGGGGGGGGGGGCCATTTTCGGGGGTGGGTCGAGGACCCCAAAATTGTTAACTTGAATCTTTTTTTGATATATTTAGAAAAAGTGAACCATTTCTAACAGGAAAAAAGGTATGTTCAATGGATCTGAAAAAAAAGGTCATAAGTAGGACACCCTAGTATACACGTATAACAAAATTGGAAAGAATAAAGCAAAATTTAGTAAAGAATTCATTGTCTTTATTCTTGATTGAAAGAAAATCATAAAATAACTTTTTATCAAAACATTTTAAGGACAGGACCGGAAATAATTTCATTATATACTTCCCATCCCAAATTGTTGGACAAATTAATGTAAAAAATAAGGCACAAAAAGAAATGACAGTATTAAACAGTACATTTTGACCAACGATAATAAGAAACTGATAGGAAGGACCTAAAAACCTCAACGTATGTCGAGAGTTAGCAGCTGACGAGGAAGCTTCTAACAGTGGCTGTATCCTCCAGCTCGGAACACGTCAACGCGAAGAAGAGGCGACGTTAAACCGAAACATGAACGCGCTGGTGGCCAAACTTCCTCAAATCTCCGTGCAGCGGGATGTCTACGGTTGGCCAGACTGGCAGTCGACGGCCTGTTGCGTGGCACGGTCAGAGTGCCGATCGACTCCCGGGGTCCCTCAAGGCTCTGTTCTCTCACCAACACTGTTCAACTTATACATGCATGACATTCCAACACCAATAGATAACAAGTTTACCTTATAATCATATGCAGATGACATCACTCTAACATCCACCCACAACAACATCGACACCGCTACAAATAACCTACAAACATACATAAACAGTATACAAGTGGCTCACACACAATAGACTCAAAGTAGCGCCCACAAAATCAACCATCACCTTGCTAACAAGCAACATAAAAGAACACCAGATAACTCCATAGATTACACTAAACAACACCAACATTCCACACACTCACAGGACCAAAATACTTGGGGTCACATACAACATCATTATCTCTTGCAAACCACATTCATGACATTAAAATCAAATGTACGTCAAGACTTAACTCGCTTAGGGTACTAACAGGCACTTTGGACACCAGCAGAAAACAACATCACTCATATACAAACAATATATTCGCTCAGCTATGGACTATGCTAGCCCATGCTGGGCATCCATTATCTCAAACATACACGTAAAAACCTTACAGACAATACAAAACAACGCACTTCGTATCATTGCAAGATGTGCTCAAACAACACCAATAGAACACCTGCACACAGAAACAAAAATATTGAAAGTTAGGGAACATTTAGACATGAGGGGAACACAATTAATGGCAGCAGCAACAACTAACCCACAACACCTTTGCCACTACATGTACAATCATGCACCAACACCTCGCACTATTAAGGTAACACCAGAGAGACATTATAACCAAATACTCCATTCCATACCACGCCCCACAGACATCACACAGTATAGAAAACACATACACACACACCTAACCCACAAAACACTGACACGACTCGGTCCGAATGCGGTCCTAGGTGCGAAGCCGCCACCCATTGACAGGTTAGAGACCAGCCTGAGCAGATTGGATCGAGTTAACTTAGCACGATTCCGGTGTGGACATCACCCCAACTTACAGACATATAAACGCAGACTAGACAACTCCATAGACGACACCTGCCACCTGTGCCAGGACACACCACAAACAATTGAACACATTATGACAGACTGTACCGCTCTAGCACAACAACGAACACAACACAACATCACTAGTGCGCTAAAAGTAAATAAAATAAAAATGTCATTTTATGTAAACACCAATAAAGAATAAAAACTCAGATTGTTTTGTAGTCCACAGAAAGAAGAGTGAGATTTCCCAGTGGTTCATGGATGGATGTACATAACTCTACCATAACTATTTGTATTATAGTGTATTTTATATATATACCTTTGGTAACCTTTGGTTAGCTTCCGCCCGAATTGTTCATTCTGACGAAAGTCAAACTTTTCACTCCACCTTAGACCTACAGTTTAACATGGAATCCGAACCACGCCCCATCAGCAGCCCAGCGTCTTAACCACTATGCCACCTAGGGTACCCATTTATCTACCAACCACTTTCTTTATTATGTGGAAGGATCAGCTGGGTTTTTCTGCGCGCCGGCTGCCGTCGGGTCTCGAACCCGGGGCCGATGGATTCGTAGTCAGCGACGCTAACCACTAATCACTAACCACTACAACCACTACAATACGGCATGTATATTGAATAAATTCAGCTTCGGTTTAACCAACCTACCCTTGGCCCCGATTGCGTCGGTTAAGAAGAAGCTATCGTGTAGACTATATATTTTCTTTCTCTTTTTTGTGTTCAACCCTTGGTTTGGTTTATTTTGCATAAAAAACAATCTCTCTGAATGTTTAGAGCATTATTTCAAGTTTTAGGTGTTGCTACCAGTAGTTTGGGCGCAAAATGTTAGAGTGCAATGCAATTGAAAATGTTGCAAGATGTTGCAAGAGTGCCAAACCTCACCCCCTTTGTTGCAATAGTGCCAACCCCCAACCCCCTTTGTTGCAAGGCACCCCAGAGTGCCAACCACCAACCCCCCCTTTGTTGTGAGGCACCCCTAAATGGGGGAGGGGGAATGTTGCAACTTGGAGGCGGAGTTATCCCCAAGCTGCAATGAACCCCCCAAAGGAGTATACTTAAGGTGACCAGAGTCCCGATTTTGGGCGGGACAGTCCCGAACTTATGACATGTGTCCTTCTTTTCAAAATGTCCCGAAAATGTCCCGCATTTGGAGCAAATTTTCATAAATGTCCTGCTTTATTAAAATTACTGTTACATTAGACATTAGATGTCCTTTATGAATTAATAGAATTATGCCACATTCCGAATTCCAAATCTAAATACTAACTTGCAAACTGAACTGGTACGATACATGTCGCCGTGCGGCAGTGCCGTGATTCCCGACTAGCGTTTCAGTGTTTCATTAGCGGCCTCTGTGTAAAGTTGTGTTACAGTGTAACGCTTTTATGTTTTTATGTTTGCTTAATTAATAACCTTAATTAATTTTTATCCCTGCATCCTTTTTTTCTTTTGCAGCTAGGTTAAACTTTTCCGTTTGAAGGATAAGGAAAGTTATTAATTGTATCGTACGTAAGGTCGTAGGCCTAGTTTGACAACACAAAATTTCTAAAACTAAAATGAAGTGTACATTTAATCCACATATGCAGTCTAAATATCCATTTATTACTAAAACAACAACAGAAAGTGATGCACGGTGTGAGAAATGTAGAAGTGACTTCAGCATTCGACATGGTGGGATTAATGATATTACTAAGCATCTTGGCTCAAAAAGACACAAATCGGTTGATATCGGTGCTTCTTCTAGTAAGATAGTGAGTGATTATTTTAAAAGTGTGACGCCTAGTAATAAGGATTTAGAAGTAGCTGTTGCTGAGGGTTTGTGGGCTTACCATACAGTCAGGGAAAATCAAAGCTTCAGATCTACTGACTGCGCAACAAAAATTTTGAAAACATGCTTTGAACCAAAATTTTCATGTGCCAGAACAAAGTGCGAAGCGATTGTTTCAAATGTATTTGCACCATATGCTGAAACGGAATTAAAAAAAACAATTAAAGGATGCTCATTGCATAACATTGCTAACTGATGCAAGCAACCATGGAAACATCAAGCTGTTTCCTGTTTTAATTCGCTTCTTTCAGCCATATGAAGGTGCTCAAGTGAAGCTTATTGACTTTAAATCTCAGCCTGGAGAAACCTCAGATATTGTGGTGAAATATTTAACTGATATTATTGAAGAGCATGACCTGGGCAGAAAATTAGTTGCTTTCTGTGGTGATAACACTAACTGTAATTTTGGTGGTACTGCAAGAAAAGGAGTGAATAACATTTTCAGGAAGCTAAATGACTACATTGGTAGAGAACTAATTGGGATTGGTTGTTTTGTACATATTGTACATAATGCTGTTCAGTCTGCCAGTGACTGTCTGCCAATTGATGTGGAAACAGTGGTTGTAAAAATATATTCATATTTCTACATCTATACTGTTCGTGTAGAAGAGCTGAAAGGGTTTTGTGATTTTGTGGACATTGAATATAAACAGTTACTGGGATATAGTAAAACAAGGTGGTTGGCATTAATGCCTGCAGTTGAAAGAATACTCAAGTTGTTTCCTGGTCTAAGATCATACTTTCTGAGCCAAAGCAAGTGTCCAGTGATACTGAAAAACTTTTTTGAAAACCCACAATCACTTTGTGCACTGTCAAGCAGCCACCTTTCACCAAGTGGTTTTAAAGATTGAGGGTGAACATATATCAGTTGTGGAAGTGATGAGTGCAATTTCTGATCTGAAGGATAATTTGCAATCAAAGAAAGATAATGTGTTTGTGCCACTCTCAGTCAGGAGTCTTGTAAACAAACTTGAACAAGATGGGTTGATTAATTCTAATGAGTCCTTATCTGTAAAGAAAATATTAGTTGAGTTTTATGAGACATGTGTTAAGTACTTGGATCAGTGGTCGGGTCACTTGCCAAACGTTGAGTGTATGAGTGTATGCAGTGGGCTTTATTAAAACAAGTTCCAAAGTGGTCAGTTGTTGAGAAAACAATGGATTTTGCTGCTGAAAAACAACTATTTGACCCCAAATTTGACACTGAATTATTTGATGAGTTCACGTGTTTTGTAAAGTGCATTAGTGATGAGAAATTAGCAGAGTGGAATGCAACTAAATTATCAACAGACCAGCGCTGGGTGGAAGTATTCACTCATTTCAAGGGCAGAGATGTCAATCATCAACGAATGTCAGCATTAGTTCAGTTCATACTCTGTCTTCCAGGAGCTAATGCTTCGACTGAACGTGTTTTTTCTCTCAAATGAATAAGACGTGGACATCTGAGAAAGCACAACTGAAAGTCACAACTCTAAAAGCTTTACTTTTAACTAAAATAAACTTCAATCAAACCTGTATGGAGTTCTACACTATGTTGAAATCAACTTCGGAGTTACTTCAGAAGATTTCATCTACTGAAAAGTATCGGAATTGAAAAGCAAGTACGATAATATTATGTATTGGCATGTCATAGATATAAGCCATTCTCAGTTGAGTTAATTTTTTTCATAATTATATACTCAAGAGAAAAATACAAGCAGTGAAGTAATAATTATGCTCCATATATATATATATGTATATGAGGTAGAGGTGTTCCGCTTTTGGCTCCTGAAAATATAGTAATTTTAGTTTATAACTCCAAAAATAGAAAAATGTCCCACTTTTGCTCCTAAAAATATGATCACTTTAGGTATACCTAACCTAAGAGAGAGAGGATAGGAGGAGAGGTGTTCGCTTGACAGGAGCCAAGCGCATATTAAGACTTCAGCCGAGCGGCCTTTGTCTTATATGGCACCTAATCAGCCAGTTCGCTTAATCACCCAGTGCCTCCAGGCATCATCAGCCAGTTGGCTTAATAAGCCAGTGCTTCCAGGCATCATCAGCCAGTTGGCTTAATAAGCCAGTGCCTCCAGGCATCGTCAGCCAGTTGGCTTAATAAGCCAGTGCCTCCAGGCATCATCAGCCAAAAAAAAAATTAATTTCGGGGATATAAAGCCCTCCCATTCTGAACTTTTCTCATATATAAATATATATATATACACACACAGTTATATTTATCTTCGGCGCGTCCTTCTGCGGTTGCTAGCCAGGGTGTCCTAATGATCCGTGTTAAACCGTAGGTCTAAGGTGGAGTGTAAACATCCTTCCACGGTTCGTAGGGGCCGTTATTGCAACACTCGATCATGCTGTTTATCTGTTTATTCCCCTCTCTCTCATATATATATATATATATATATATACTTCCCCGTCATATATTCTGGCTTAATCAGCCAGTTGGCTTAGAAGTCTGAGTTACCAGATTGCGCTGTTTATTTATTTAAAGCATATATTATGGCTTAATCATCCAGTTGGCTTAGAAGGCTGAGTTGCCAGATTGCGATGTTTACTTAATTAAAGCATATATTATGGCTTAATCAGCCAGTTGGCTTAGAAGGCAGAGTTGCCAGTTTGCACTATTTATTTAATTAAAGCATATATTCTGGCTTAATCAGCCATTTGGCTTAGAAGGTTGAGTTGCCAGATAGCGCTATTTATATAATTAATGCATATATTTTGCTTTGCAAATCCGCTTTAGAAGCCAACCAATTGATATTATTAAATACCGTGCTCAAGCAAAAAGGATTAAATAAAACACCATTACATCATTCTGTTTATTTAGGCGAATTAATGGAAATATATAGAAATATACATTGAAACATATATGATCGAAAATAATAATAGCATATGGACGATGAATATATAATAAATATACAATGGAATATCTATATGATAAAAAAAATAATAATAGCATCACGAACGGGAAATATATAATCAAAAATATACAAAACGTTGTATTATTAATATATTATTACAGGAAAAATATATACAGATATATTAAATAATTAAATATATAATCAATAATATACGAAACGTATAATCAAATGCATATTAGTACAGGAAATATATATATATATACACACAATTAAAGGAATAAATATACATCCTTTATGTTCTACGGGTTATATTAAATAATTAAAAATAATAATACAGGAAACGTATAATCAATTGCATATTAGTACACGAAATATATATATATACACACACACAATTAATAATTAAATATACATCCTTTATGTTCTACGGTGCAAAACGCTAAACTCCCACGTAATAGAGTCTACATCCACATCGATATTACTTGGTACTACGTGGTAAAACTGTTCAAGCATCACTTCACCGTTTCACTGATACGGAGGCCTATACTCGACATAAATGGCTTTCATATCATTCAATACTATTTTTGTGCCTACTTTAAATCCGGTTGGTAAGTTATCTTTGAACGAAAACAATCAAAATCACGCACAAAGAGGTCATCGTTAACCACAACATCATTATTAAATACAAGTTTATAAATAAGCCTTTCCAATCGAGGGTTTTTTCTTACCGTCCCGAGCTTTTCAATCGTGAACTCTTCTTCACTCTGCATAGCGGCAATTGAAACAATCTTCCAAGTCGTAACGACAGCTATTCATTATATAGAGGTACAGCTCTTCTCGGCGAACAGTGTAGGTGAGCTCAGCCCTGTACTGCTCAAGTGTTTTGTACCAAAGTTCAGGATATTTCGAAGAATCTAAACCTTTTAAATACGTATTCAGCTCTAGACCATTCTCGCCTTGTTCATTCCTACATTCGATAAATCCGTCGAGCAGAGCGCTGTATGTGTATTCAAGAACCGTGTCAAAATAAATCATATCCGTAACACGAGCGTCTAATATAGGCTTCAGCTTGCGGAATCCGACGATTTCAAACATTCTGTCGAGGATGAAACGGTTTCGCGTAGGGACAAGAATGTTATTATCAGATGTGTTCTTCCACATCAGTCGTACATCAATGCATGGCTGTTCGTTATTTATACACAACGTGCAAACAACAGCATATGAGGGGGTGTCATTAATCTGCTCTCTTCTTGTACTTACACCTGCAGGTATTTTATAACGGTCCTCTCCCCACTTCTCAACTATCACGAAGACTCTACTCATCTTCTCAACACTTATATAAATAACATTACGTTTGCTTGCTTGCCTGTAAATCGTTTCAAGTACATAGTTAATGGTGCCGGTTTCACGTCTGAACACGCGCAATGACTTCGTCACGGGGACATCGTACGAGGCGTTGAGAATGCTTCTCAAAGGAAGTTCCATCGTATTCACACGTCCACTTGGTTCAGGCTCTGAGATGACTATGAGCCACAGGTGGACGGATCAGCTCGACAGGCGGAGTGAGTCACGCTGATGAAACGTGTACGGGCTTGTTCGAACTCGTGTGTTTCGTGAGGTACACGGGTGGGCGGCTCGCTGGGGGAGCTCGTCACACTGCTAAATCGTGTACAGGCTTGTTTGAACACTTGTGCTCTTGGACAAGCAGAATTTTTTACTACATGAAACAATATCGACTTTAATGTTTTATCACTTACCAGACGTTCATTTCCACACACTAAACATCTTCACAATCTGGCGCACTATTTGAGAGAAACATATGTCCATATTTGTCCTTTTTGTTTAACAAGCGGTACTTGTCTCTAAAGTCTGTTAAAAACTCACACAGCCCATTAGCCACAACCTCACTACAAACCTCATCATGATATATATTACTATAGTGGTAAACATACTTAAGATTCTCCATGATGACAAGATTTACATTCTCAACCGTAGGGTACGAGTAGTCGGTATGGTGTAACATGACATAATATCGCTTGTCACACTACTCATCAACAAGACTCACTATCCATAACCGTTGCTTATCTTCTGAACGTGTTGCTTCTTCTACTTCGCTGTAAATGTGAGCCTTTATAAAGGTTAGGTCTATAACATACTTCAATATATCGTCTGTACTACGAAATCCTACAATGCCCTCGCCAAAATACCCGTAGAGTATTTGAACATCTTGGTCTTTCGCAAGGCTCAATGTAGCCTTAAAAGTGGCAAAGGAGGTGGGAATAGGGAGTTTTTCAGTATCCACCACATCTTGGCACTTTGCCGAATACCACTTCATAAATGTTGAACACGCAATATTAAAGGTAGCCATTACTATTTTTCTTCTACGCGGGAGAATACACGTCTTAGCTCAAGGGTATGCAGAGGTCAACTGAGCACGCAGGGATAGAGGCATGCTCAGGTAGCGGCAGGACTCACGTTGCCGGTCTTACAGTGGGCGGGGCTTAGCTTTTTACTGTACACACGCACCCACGCACGCAAAGGAGAAAGTGAAACGCTAATTGAAACACGATTTATTTAATAAATAAAATATTCAAGGTGTGTATATATATTTAAAAATACATGCAATAAATAAGTTAACAATAGACATATCAAAGATTATGGTATCCAAAGGGCACGGTATCATAGCACACATAGCTAATCTTACGTTTGAAAACTGTCAGGATATCTACTTATGGTTACAACTTCTTGTTACTCTAACGTAAAATTAATCCCATCATGTTTTTGTGTTTCCATCGTGATTATTTCGGCATATATATATATATATATATATATATTATATATATATATATATATATATTATTATATATATACAGGGTGTACATAAAGTCAGGATCTATTTTTGTGAAATAATTATTTTTTTATTTTTCTTTTCAGAAGCCCTTAGAATGAATACAGAAGAGCGTGTGGCAATAGTAATTTGGCGAATCGAGGGAAAGAAATACAATGACATCAGAGAGAAGTTTAGAAGATTTCATAAGCCTGGGCCAATAGACAAGACAATACGAAAATTGGTGAACAAGTTTAAACGAACGGGATCTGTAAATGATGAAGCAAGATCAGGACGACCGTGTATGTCAGATCTTACCGTGAATGCAGTACGCGGAATTATCACTGAGGAGCTACGTACGTCCATTCGTGCTGCATCACACAGACTCGGCCTCCCGACGTCATCTGTGCACAAAATTCTGAAAGTTAATTTGCAGAAGAAAAGCTATCATTTGCAGGTTTTACATGATTTACATGAGGAAGATTTCCCTCGACGAAGTGCTGTGTGTGCTGATCTCGTAGAACAAATCTGGAGTGATAATTTAATGGACAACATTCTCTTTAGTGATGAAGCCACTTTCCATACGTGTGGAAAAGTAAATCGCCATAACTGTCGAATTTGGGCAGATGAAAGACCGAATGATTTCGTCCAAAATTGGGAAAGAGACTCACCTAAAGTTAATGTCTGGATGGGTTTAACAAAATCTAAGGTTTATGGTCCTTTTTTCTTTGCTGAAGCTACAGTTACGGGGCTTATTTATCTGGACATGTTGCAGCAATTCCTTGAACCTCAGCTGATTAGGGATAGGATTGTTAGTACCGTCGTCTATCAACATGATGGTGCTCCTTGTCACTATGCCAAAATTGTTCAGGATTATCTAAATGGACGTTTTCCAAGTCGCTGGATCGGACGCGGAAGCAACAGACCTTGACCAGCGAGATCACCAGATTTAACCCCTTTAGATTTCTTTGCATGGGGCTTTATCAAATCGCACGTCTACCAGACGAGGATTACGAGTCTTGAAAACTTACGTACACGTATACGAACTGCTGCAGATAACATAACCCCGCAAATGCTCTAGAATGTGTTTAGAAATGCTGCGGAACGATTTGAGCTGTGCAGGGATACTGATGGGCGTCACGTCGAATCCTACTCTTAATTATTTAATAAATGTTACCACTTTATCATGTTATGATTGAATTCCATATAATTTCCAAGTGCTTCACAAAAATAGATCTTGACTTTATGTACACCCTGTATATGATGGAGATTTAATAATATTTTTCTCGATAATTCAGCACCGCTGTAAGATTTTTAAATTACAAAAACTGTTAAGAATTATCTGCGTTTAAATTCGTGGCATTTCTCTTGTTGTAGCCCTTTGTTTTTACTTAACCTTATAGGACCGATGCGGAACTCGGTCGTGTTATAGCTACTTTTGATGAAAGGGGAATAAATGATATGGATGCTTCTCGGCACAACCAACCCCTTGATTATCGAGGAACTAATGTAAGTATTTTTGAGGTTAAGAACAAAACACATTGTATTTTCATTTATTAAATGGCAGAAATCATGTACAAAGCGGAACCAGTGTCCGTTAAATAAGTCTTAATGGCCACAACAAATGTATATACAACTACACAATATAGATATACACCTTTACACATTACAGGGGTGCTAACATATGGGAACCTTTTTTTATCTGTCTGCATACACTTTTATCGTTCATCTCTGTGTCGCACAAATCGAATAATTTTAAAAAATTATAAATCCCTTCCCACGTGACATGTGCATGAGAAATGAAATGCAATACAACCCGCACGTTTCAGTATAATATCCTTGAAAACGATATGGGTTCCAAACAATCTCAGGCACATGTAATTGCGCGATAAACTGTACAATTACCGAATCATTCCAGGGCTGAAATCCGAGTGAATCAAAATAGTACATTCTTTCCCTATTTTTAAAATAGATTGCAAACCAATGAATCCCCTCACCCCCCACAATGTCGGTGTTAACGATAATCCCGTACCAGTTTCTCGTACTTGGCAGCTTCAATATTTCATTCTTCGCAAACACACCGATAAATTTTGAGCGTGTGAAACGGTCACTTTTCATTACTCTCTGGAGTGTATTCGCGTCCATTTTAAAAGTCTGTGACCACGTTCCTGAAACGATCAACTTCTATTAGTGCCTGTGATTCGAGGTACACGAGTACACTTATAGGCGCGTCTATAGGCTTGGCAAATTCCAACCTGACTGAGATATTCCCACTCTGCTGTGGACTTAAATGCGTATTTGCGCCAGCAGACAAGTCAGGCGTAATATCAAATGAATAAATGTTAAATTCTTCGACAAATTCTTTCTGCGTTACACCAAAACCAAGTTCGTCACAGGCGCCTGTATTATGAGCCAGACTACTATATGCTCTCGCGCAGAGCGGGAACACAGCGTCTGATGAGTAGTCCGTAATCATGGTCCCTCCCAATGCGATGCCATTTACGTATAGAGTAATATTTTTAAGGCCGAAATTCTCGAATTTAAAGGCACTCTTTTTATATTTTCCATTCGTCGAGGCGTGGTCCTGCATTCCAATTAATATCCTTTTAGGTAGGACTCCAAGGGCCACGTTTTCTAGCTGCTTCGAGGCCAACCCGGCGGGGACCGTGTATAGTTTGATCTGTACCCTGTTAATTGGGTATTTTACTGTGGCGTGTATTAAGTCTTTCTCAATTTCTATTTGTTTCGGGGAACTTAATTTCACTCGGCGTATACGCAAATACGTCTCCATGATGTGTATCACAACGGGTTTCGCGCCTTCTTCTTGATCAGACCCCAGATTTATGCAGATCTCAGGAATCGTGCGGGTAAGCTTCAACTTCATATCCACCCCGTTCATAAGCAACTTCTCCTGGAATGTGAAGTCTGTATGCAGGCGTCCAAAACATTCATATATCTTTTTTTTAGAATTTTTAAATTTATCCTTTATTCCATCTTCATCTTTAGTGTGGTAATACCCCTCGGCGGTTAAAAAGGTGTCCTTCGCTTCTTTTGAAAAGTTGAGGACATTTTCCAGATAGGCTCGTAGGTGGTAGTACCCCGTTCCTGCCGAGATGTTAACCTGGTTTAAATACACTTCACACTGGCTGAATATGGAGTGTAAAAAGTTGGTTTCATGGTAACTATCATCGCAGTCCGTTCCATCAGAATGGGCTATACGCAGTTTAGCGTACATGTGCATGCAGCTCGGGTCAAAAAAGTAAGGGCCTGAGCTGGGTATCACGAATTCTATAGGGGCACTGGGTGAACTAATTGTGTTTAATGGGTTAATTGTAATAAAGTCGCTATGCTCAATAGAGACCTGAGTGGGGGCATATCAAAGAGGGACAGTTCCGATTTACAGCATTGTGAACTACACGGATGGATGAAACGCGCCATGACGAGTCAGAAATAGTGCCACCTCCCTCGACAAGTATTAGTCAACCTATGATTCGTGAGAGTAGTGTCCTCAGCTTATATCAGTTAAAAAAATGATCAGCCATAGGTTTCATACGCTTAGAGCACTTCTTTTTTATTTCCTTTTACGTTTAGCGCCACGTGATGGTAACCCCTTCTTCCTGGCAGATCTCTTCTTTCCGCCACCACGCATTTTTCTCTTTGCATCTTTGATGATTTCATCCCGTGTACGTTTTAAATGTTTTTTAGAGCTTCTTTAGGCTTAGTTCCACCCATTATGTCTTCTGCCGTTTAAAACCTGTTTGTAACGCCTTCCGCCCTAGGTACCTGGCACCCCTCTTCAACAGTGGGACAGCGGTGCGTAGTATGGATGAAAAAATGGATCCAAGTCCACTCCCACGCTGGTATCTCACCCCTCGGTAGACTGTGAATGGTCTTCGAGTCATTATAAACGACGAAAGTGTAGTTTCACTGTTAAGCTCCCATCACCGAATGGGAAATTTTTTCCTCAATCGTTCTTATATATATCGAGATGTTGGTTAATAGATTAGTCGCAACATTCACATAATGGGGCTTGTCATATGTAATGCTCAAACTTTTCCCTCTATGGTTGGGGATGTGTGCAATGCGCAGCAGGCGCGCCTGGGTGTCCCCAACAAATTGGTGCTCTACGATATTGCTGTAAATATAGCACATGTCTGGGGGCGGAGAGCTTTCACCCAATTTCTCCATCTTCATTTGATACATTAAGCTGGACAAGTCATGCTGTGCCTCGTGAAAGGTATCTCTTTGGAGAGCTGCGCTATATCGGCCCTCAGCCACAATTGTGAACAGCTCTTTATCTTTAATATTTCTACTAAGCGTTGACTTTAACTTCAATGTGCATGCAGGCGTGTCTATGTTTACGACTTCAAAAAGTAAATCGTATGTCAGGTACGACCTTTCAAGACTCTTGTTTAACCCGTCACAATGTCCATGGCTGTATCATAATGCCCGATTCCTAGCGATACATTTGTGCTATAGTACCGTTCCTCACCGAACAGGACTGAACGCATAGTATTGTCTAAGGTTATGCCTAATTTTTCGCACTCATCGAATCTTCTAATGATCAGAAATATGATTTGTTCATTTTCAAGAGTTAAAAATTTGGTGGCTAACTGGAGTTCACATAACCCCACCTCATACGAATCACGCTCCAATTCAATGGGCCCGTGGAGTTCTGTCACAAAGTTGGCGAGGGTGTTGTTAGGGTGTACAGACAGGGACGAGGAGGACGGAGTGTGACGTAGAAATGGTTAGGAGCCATGTTGCATACTATTTAAGCTTCATTATTGCATCAGCTTTTATATAGGTGTTGAAGCTTTCTGGGTACCCTAGCCATTTCACCAGGTACATTTTTCTCTTTCCTGAACCTTTGCTTCCTATAATTTTCTCAATTTTAAACACATTTTTTCCTAAATTAAATGCCACTTTCTGCAACTCCTCGCGGTAAAAGCCTCCTGCGATTTCTTCCCCATTCAAATCTTCAACGTAATACATCATTATCTCACCTTTAGGTCTCATAGCCCTAACTTTAAAAATCTCACGTGTCCATCCTTGCTCAAATCCTTCGCGAATTTATTTCCCGAACGTGACAGCCTTACATAATCATTGATTTTGAAACGCGCAGAGTGTGGTGGTGGTGGTGTTCCATCTCTTCTCACCTCTGGGCGCGTACCTCTTTCTAAAACCTCGTTAGGTGTTGTCCCAATCGTGCGATGGTGTGAGCGGTTGTAGGATGAGGCCAATGATTCCAGAATGTCTAGAAATCTGTATGTGTTTTTATGTGTAAAATAGCGGTGCATGCGTTCCTTTATGGTACGTTGAACTCTTTCAGCTAAAGACGCCTTATGTATAGAATTGGTGGTGTAATAGCTGATATTAAACTCTGCCAGCATGTTCTGAAAAGCGCGTCCTATAAATTCTTTCCCCATATCCGTACAAAAATAGCCAGGAATCCTGTTTTCTTTCAACATCAACGTTTTGGTCGCTTTAGCAACTGTTTCAGGCGATTTATTTTTCAGGGAATTAGCCACAGATATCTAGAGAATACATCTATTATGAATAGGATGTAGCGGTAACCATCGTTATACACTGAATATCTTTGCATGTCTGTTAAATCCGCCTGCCAAATAGAGTCAATCGAGGCTGTTGTCTTGGCCGTTTTAAACCTTTTTCTCACCGGTTTATGAAGTGTATAAGCATCCTGTTCCCGCAAAAATCTCTCAACATCTTTTTTCCTTACACCGTAAACACCTCTGTACAGTCTATTAACGCCACCATAGGAGGCGGGGTTAGAAATGTCATAATAGCGTTTACTTAATATGTTAGCCATTTGCGTATTTTAGAGACACGTGGATAAGGTTGGCCGTTTGTTCTCTTCTTTCTCCTCTTCAGAGACGCTGCTGCTGCTGGGGGCGATGGCGTACTCAGTTGTGACACATGCGAGACTTGATCCAAGTCTTTTAACCTATTCAGATTACCTATCAATGTTTTGGGGACATTTATTTGTTGTAGTCTTGCTTTAATATGCTTCCATCCTGTTGGCGAGGGTCTGTCCCACTTTCTCACCAGATCATGAACAATATCAACGATATTGGATCCTTGTACCCTTGTTCCTTCAACAATGACCTCGCCTGTATCGGCCACTGTATGATGGGGTCCTCACTCAATAGATTATAAAGACTTAAGCCTTTATTCCTCAATGTATGTGGGAGGCTGTTTTTTAGCACATGTTCGATGTGTTGTGTTCCGTTGTTCTTTGGTTGGTCATCTCTAACGTCGGGGCCAGGTCCTGTGTCGCCATGCTCAGCACTACTCGCGCTGTGCCTAATAACCACGGGGAGCTCTGTAGGATCTTATAATCTCGTACTCATGAAGAAATTTCTGCAAAGCCTCTTGGTACAAGATCCTTTTCTCATCAGGTGACTTTTCACTGTTTAATAGGGCTAGCAACTCGCTTTCCATTCTTTTAAGCCTACTTTTACGGGTTCTAGAGCCGTGTCTGGAATCTTTGAACTTTGCAATGAAGCATACACCTCGTGCGGAATCACAACCACCTTCTTCATTATATTAATCTAGTCAGTAAAGGACCCAAAACTGAAAATAAGATGGGTAGGAATGATCCTCCTCTTTGTACAATAATGCTTTTTCTTACCCACAGTTTGACTTTTATGAGCGAGCGCTCGTATTATGTTCTTGTAACGACGTAAGCGAGTCCTTCTGAGAGGGTTTCATTGGCACATTACATTTTATAACATTAAGACAGATTTCACAGATGCATTTTAAAAAGTCAGAGTCGATATTTTTAACAAACATCTGTTGCAGTGCCGGGGCAATCGTTGATAGATTTTTATTAATTCACGGTATTTCAGCCTATTTGTCATTCTGGAATATACACCGTTTCAGGTTCGCTTGGGAATATATTCGTTCTTAGAAGCACCCTAAACGTGTTTCGCGGGTGAAGGTCACAAAGCAAATATCCATAACGCTGGTTTGTGGCCTCTTTATAAACCTCCAAAAACTCCTTACGCTGATTCGGGAACATTTGATTGGCTAATACCCCAATTTGTGATACATCTCTACGTTGCGAATAAGACTAGATATTGTGTATTTAGCGACACATCGCGCATGTATCTATTTTTGAAAAATAGATTCTGATTGATGAAGAACACGCTTATGTTAAGATGGTGGGAGAACTGTAAATGTCTCGGCAAACGTTTTATCCATCTCCAACATGAGATCGTCAATTACAATGACTGTATGTTCATTTCCTCTTTAACGAATTAACGTCATAGACCCCTTGTGGAACAAAATTCATCTTGGTACTCGTTGAACACTGATTGATACGTCGAATAGCACCATATAACTTTATGCACAAATTTTGAGAACATCTCTCCCTTTTCTTAATGATTTTAAGCATAAACACAGTTTTACCACATCCTGTAGGGCCAGATATAATACATGTGGATGGGCTCGTGAACCTGAATTTTTCTACAGAATCCATTTCTAACACGTCACACTCCTAAGTGGGTCATTTACAAAATATTACAAATATTTAAGTGATGACCCTTATATTTCGGATCCCATGTAAAGCTTTAGGTCCCCTCCGTCATACGTAGATGTTGCCGAGGAGGTTAAGCAGCCCCATCATTTATATATATATATATATATGGGCACAAAAGTAGAGAAATTGCGAGGAAATTCTTTATTTCTCGGAACTGAAAATTATCAAAACTTAATCTAACCTAACTTAAAAGGTCAGACTACTACGTTTATGGTAGAAGTGATTAGGTTAAATTTACTCGTATGAGGTTATATTTAACTAAGTTAAATTAGGCGTAACTGGGCTAAGTTAGATTAGGCTAAGTAATGAGGTTAAATTAGGTTTCGACGGTTTTCATTTCGATGATTTTTCGTTTCGGCAAAATGGCGGAATTCCTGCAAAAAATGTTCATTTGTTCATTCATTTCAACGACTTAATTTTTGTATTTTATCCCCAAAAATATTATATATATATATATATATATATATATTAATAATAAAAATAATAAAAATAAATAAATAAAAATAAATAAATAATTGGAAATTTTACGAGATTGAACCATCTTGGACCGGATTAAAAAGGACTTAGTAGATATTATATATATATATATATATATATATATATATATATATATATATATATCGAAGCATTTCATAATTCTTTATTGATGGATAGAGCCCAATCTTCTACGTTTTTAAATGTTTTTGACAATACGCAGAATTTGCAGGATTGTGAATGTGTTTTTAGATGGTGAAAACGTTTGTTTGGGCAGAAATGCCCTTTCTCTCATCGGTCGGCCTTGGAACTTAGAAGGCGTGGAGCTAAGAAGGTGATTTTGTGTTTTACGGTGTACATTTAGAATAGTGCTACGTTACTACCCCCACCCCCTCGCATTACCCCGTTTTATCTAAAAGAGCTTTCGGTATAAATGAAGTTAGTAAAGTATTAATCGGTTGTATATTATTCTCCCCCCCCCGTCCCCCATGCGCGGTTAAATTATAACAGCTTCTCAAACTCTCCCATGTGCTGTCCGTATTTATAAAGTACAGCGAAACGTGTGTAAAGAGAATGATGAAAGATAGAGAGAAAATGAATAGAAAGTAGAGTAAATATAGATATATAATAATGAAGGAATGGGGCCCTTAAAGAAATTAAACACATCATTTTGGTGGCAGGCGGTGTTCCTTTATATAAAT
>JAJOZX010007056.1:87500-239639 GCA_023014485.1 Bathynomus jamesi
GCTGTCAAGCACTTTTCTTCGTTTAGGTACTATTTTTCTTGAAGTAGATGGTCCAGGTGTAGCATCTATGTTAATGGTATCATCTGTAGTTGTCATATCTTCCATTTCTGGTTCTGATTCAGATGATGTACTGCTGAGAACTACAGTCTCTTCAAGCCTTTTTCTTTTGTTCTATTCTCGTGACCGCCTTTTTTCATAGTGTTGTTTTCTTTCAATTGTTATCTGTTCTTTTTTAGCTAAAGTCTTATCAATGTTGCTCATTCCGCTCGCCGTCTTTTCTCACGCTGTGCTTTTAGACAATTTCTGTCTTCTTCTATATGAATAAGATTCATAGCATTCGCATGAGCTATGTCAAATAAATTTTCTAGTTCTTTCCATTTCTCCTCTTTATCAATTAAGATTTGCGATCGCTTGGATTTGTTTTCTTTGCTTTACTTCAGCATTTGCCATTCCTTCAAGATTTCTTGAATTTTATCAACTACATGTATTTTTTGTTTAGTTCGTATCCGTGCTTTTTCCCAAACTGTCAACACATCACTTGCAGTAGAGAAGCATGCTTCTCTGGTACTTTGATGTTCATTATTTCTGTAGTGCATGAATGCCATAGTTTCATTCCTTGATGGCAATACTGATACTTTCAGCGTGGCTGAAGGATGTCCAATAAGCCAAACATCTGTCTCTTTCCTTGTGGAACGCCGGGAAGAGGGAGTACTTGATGATGTATCTTCCATGTTAGATAAACGTACGCATTAACTCTAACAAAGCACAACTGCTACTGAATGCTGTGGCCAGTAGATGGCTGTCTTGGACACCTGCAAGAGAAGAGGGGAAGGGGGGAAGTGAGTGAAGTGAGTGAAGTGATACATAAATAGACCTAAACTTTTAAGTTAAAGGACATACCATATAAATAGGAAAATAATGAAATTTTCCATGTTTGGTAGCAACCCCTAGCTATCATTTAAAATTTCTGAAAAAAAGTATAAAAAAGTTTCTTCACCAAATGGGACCTAATGACGGGTTGTACACAATAAAAATCAAAAGTTCATTTTTTTTCATTACCCTAAATTATATATATATATATATATATATAATATATATATATATATATATATATATATATATATATATACAGGGTGGGCCGTAAGTTTCCATACATAGGAAAAATATACATTTTTTTATGGACAACCATTTTTATTTATATAATATGCTCTACATGGTTGCCATTGTTTTGAAAACACATTTCAATACGTGTTCCCCACTGTTGATGAACACGCATTAGCACAGTTGACGTTATGCTTGTAATGGCGTTGGTGATACGTTCCTTTAGATGATTTATGTCTCGTATCTTTTCCTGATACACCATGGCCTTCAAGTGCCCCCAAAGATAGAAATCAAGGGGGTGAGATCTGGGGATCTGGGAGGCCACTCCACAGGACCACGCCGACCAATCCAAGCATCCGGAAACTGCTGATCCAAATACCGACGCACGTGAAGACCATAATGAGCTTTCAAAATGCGCCTGATACTCGATCTGCTGACACCACTTTCTGCAGACAACCGTCGTGTACTTTTTCTGGGACTCCGTGTAAGCGCTGTAAGTATCGTAGCTGTTGTGTCTTCATCGGTGGCTGTACGTCTTGGACCACTTCGCGGTTGATCTGCAACATTTCCAGTTTTCTGAAACTTGTTAATAAGTTTTGCCACAGTGTCGTGTGTGATGTTCGTTCCATGTTGTCTGTTAAAGTTCATTGCAACCATGCGACTGCTTCCCGACCCAGCCATCAGTATGATTTCAATTCGTTGCTCTTTCGTCAAACGCATATTCTTAGGGTATCTGAAACATAAAAACAAACGTTTAAATTTTCCTATGTATGGAAACTTACGGCCCACCCTGTATATATATATATATATATATATATATATATGGCCTACGGATCACCAATTTGTGGTGGCCTATCAAGTAGGCTCACTATATTTGATGAATTATATTGAAATGAGTAATTAGGGGTCACCAGTTTGGGATACAGCCCGAACAAACGATATTTAATAAGGAAAGAGAAATTACTTTGTTGTTTTGTGTTTGATTAGAAAAATAAATAAATTCTTTGTTCAGAGTGATTAGCAATTCTATAACGGTATTTGTACTATATTACAAATGACTGATTATTAGCAATAAGAACTAGTTACAGAGTATAATCATTAAGTAAGTGCAATGATGACAAACACTAATTTAGGTAGGCTAATGAGATATACAGTAGGGCGGATCGAAAATGAGGTTTTTAAACGTTTTTTCGAAATTCAAAATGGCTAGTGCGGAAATATGTGGGTGCTATAGATAATGACTGTGCATAAATATTAGTCCTGCGAAATTATATCTTCAGGTGCCACAAAGCCGTCGAAAAAAGTGAAATATAATGATTTTCTTATATTCTGCATTAGTACAATAACTGAAACTTACTTGTTATTATTATATATTAAGTGTTCCAATTACCAAAATAGTTACTGAATTACGCAGCTCTTAGTTTATTTAGATCAATGTTCTTTTGATTAATGATCTAAATAATCCAGAACTCACCACGAGGAGGTGGCTGCGTGTCGAGCTCCACCCATGCCCTTCCAACCACCCATCCTTGCGCATGTTTTTTCTATTAACGTTTTATTTAAACTTTATATTCAGCTTTACTTTCGAATGATGGCATTTTTTTACGTGACTGAAGTGTTGATCTTATGAAGCCATCTCGCGCGTTCAATCCAAATACTTTTGATGATGCTTCAGTCACTAATTTTACCATTCTTTCTACTACTTGTGTATGACAAGGGAATTTCTCGAATGGAGGGGTACTCTTGTTTTCTATGAATTCTTCAATCTCATTTTCTGTCAGGTGTCTTGTCACAGGTGGTTCAGTGACAATGCATTTTTGCCAATTAATTAAATCAGTATAATCAGTAGCTTCAAATTGAATAACAGGTACTGTGAAACGCCTCACAACTTTTTCCTTGTTTGTTTGCCTTGCTTTCTTTATTCGCCTCCACGCTAATTCTCTTATGGCGCTGCGGTCATAATGAATCATTGATGCTAGAATATTTTCTGGATTTGCAAAAAATGCATTTCTTTGTATGACAGGGTTTACAATATCCTTTACTTCGTCATTCAGTGTTCTTGTTAGTTCAATAGTTTTGAAAACATGTTTTGAGCCATTGACAAAAGACGTACTTTGCTTAATAGAAAACCACATTGGGATGTAGACCTTCATTATAAAAGAAGCAATGTTCATGAGGTTCTCAGATGGACTTACAGTTGAAACGTATAGACGAAGCAAACGATTTGCTGTAGTCAGCCATCGTGAATGTGCCATTTTGCCTGGACTACGATGAGCAAGATCTGGAGAGCAATATCCCTTTGTTATGGCCTGATGAATATCAATTAGATATTTTTGGTCGGTGCTAAGATCTTCACAGTCTACAGTTGGTTCCTCAGCATCAATCCTTTCAAACTCGACAATAGGAAGACTCTCACAGTTCTCTAATTCCCTGCCAATAGGACCGGTGAATCCGCGGGGGCCAGATGTTTTTCCATCCAGCTTTGCAACTAAATGGCGTAATGGCAATTCATTGGCATGGAGCTGGCACACTAAATGTTGAACTGGCTTCTTCAGCTTCAATTCTATAAGCCTTATAACGCCTCCCTTTTCTCCAGTGTTGACTGCTGCACCATCGCATCCAATGGCAACAAGGTTTTCCAGGTTCATGTCATTATTTCCAATATACTCAAACATTCCTTTACATATTTCTTCAGCTGATCCAGAATTCACAGAATAATGGCCCAAATAATCTGAACCAGGTTCTCTCACTAAAGTGATATGTTCTTCTGTTACCTTCTTCTGATATACTTTGGACTCTTTTTTTCTTGGAAGAGTGTAGAATCTTTTCGACCATCAAAATAGATTCCTCTGATTGGGACCTGATTTTGATCTTTCATAATTTCTGATCTCTTCTTTTGTCTTTCTCTTCTGATTTTACTCCTATCCACTACTTCAGATGTATTGCCAATAGAAACTTCTCCAATATCGTGCAATACTGCACTAACAATGAATGCTGCAGCTCGATCTGAAACTGCAGTCCTGTCACAAGCAGTAGCCACTGAAGGTAGATTTGTAGTTTTCCTTTTCTTGAATAATTTTCTTCAGGTTGTTCGAGCTTTCTCTTCGAGCTAACTGGCTCTGGAAATGTATCGTCTGATATTTCGCCAGATTCACTTTCACTATTTGATGTCGATGATGATAATTCAACATTTGTATCCTGCAATTTCTCCTGTGAAGATTCTTTGGTGAGCCTCACAGCTTCTTTTTGCTTTCTTAGCAACGTAGATGCTTTTTTCTTTGAGAGTGTAATATCTACTCTATCAATAAACAGTTTTCTTTCACTCCTTTGATCTAAGAGGAACGTCACTTCTTCCTTTGGAACCGTTTTTTCTTTGTGACAAGAACATTGTGTTAGTACTTTGCACTTGCACGCTGCAATGTCAAAACGTTTCGTGTGTGCTTCTTTTTGAACATATCAATCTTTGCTTTGTAAGCTTCAGAATTTTTTCTGCTTTGGTATGGCTTCATAATGACACGATACTTTTCGTGGTAGCTTCTGAACATTGTTTCAATTCGCCTGTCTGACAGAATTGGGACGGAAGCACTTTCCCAAATTGTTTTCAATTTATCAACAACTTGTTCTAATATTTGAGATATTGAAGGATCTTTATTAGTATTCTGTTTCAAATCGTTTCTTACAAACAAGTAATATTTAAAAACTCCTTCGTATGTAGGAAGATTCCTGTGCCACAAATCTTCCCCCATACCAAACATGGGGCACTCAGTTGAGGCCCTGGTTGATTTTGCACAAACTCGAGACATTTTGAAAGTATACAAATCTGAAAAAGAAAGAGCTAATATCAATTATACGTTAATTTCAGTTAATAGTACATGGCAAACTTAGGGCAACACAATACAGAAATGCAAAATATATAAGAAATATAGTTTAGACTATCTGAGTAACGTCAACAACAGAACACCCACCTGCTACGAGAGCGACAGCTACACTGAACCGAGGTACTCACGTGACAGCTGAGTGAGCTGACTATAGAAAACTGTTTTTAGAGAATAGAAACTTTTTTTAAAGGTTGACTGAGCTATTTTTATACAAGTGTGAATAAATTCTTGTCTATTGTGCATCGTGGACTCTTCTGTAATTATTGGTTAAAATCTGCTTTTTTCAATTTTTGTCAATATTGAAGGTCATTGTGGCACCTGAAGATATTAATGTTATGATTTTAAATTTATACCAGCTTATTTCCTCACTACTCCACACATTTTCCACACTAGCCAATTTGAAAATTCGAAAAATGAGTTTTTCACTCCGCCCTAATATACAGCAGAGTACACAATAAGTAATTAAGCCAATAATACCTGAGATAATGAAAGTACGTTATGGTACAGTAAATGGATTAGGTCAGTAAAATGCATAAAAGACCAAATAAACAATCGGATACAAAATATGGTAAGATGGTTGAAACGTTAAAATAATTGAACAGGCCTACTGTAGTCGTAATAGGAAAGTTAGTTTGCCGTTTGTTTGCCTACACTTTTGGACCTACTCGGTTAGGCAGAGTTTGTGGACTTTTCAGCTATGAATCCTGAATAGTCTAGCGCGACGTAACAAAACACTGTAGGCCGAGTGGGGGCCTACAAGAAGCTTACCAACCTCCAATTTCAACGTGGATAACTCCGAAGACTGACAAGGGCCTACGTGAAGGTTGACTTTATTGCGTTTCGACGTAGGTAACTTTGAAGACTGACAAGGACCTACGTGAAGGTTGACCGTACTGCGTTTCAACGTAGATAGTCTGAGGACGTATTGACCTACTGGCAGGAGGATGTGTTGCGGGCCCGTTGATAGACTTGTTGAAAGGGCGCCGATCGAATTGTGGTAAAGGATGAGTGAAGCCAGTGCCAGAAGGATGACGCCGGTAGAATGATGATTGCTTCTGGCGGGATGAAATTGTAGGTTACCTCAAGTGTTGATTCGCTTCGTGTATTGTTGAACTGTTGCTTGAAGGACTGAGGCGAACGGCGAGGAAAGGAATTTCTCTGATCGGTCTAGATCTACATATATGTATAACGGAAACATATCTTAAAGACTACCAAGGAGATTGTAAAAAGAGCGACTACATTGATAAGAAAAATAAATAAAAATCTATGTATATTACGAGCCAACAGAACAGAGAAACGAAAAGGTGGCTGTGCTATATACGCAGGTGACAGTCACATGGCAGAAACACTGTAAATAAATCAAACAGGACCGTAAAACTTCTAATAGCAAAATTTGAAAAGCTAAACATGATACTCTATTCATTGACAGATCTCCAAACACTCTAACTACAAAATTCTCCGATGCCATTGCTAATATCAGAAACCTAATGAAGTTCTTAAACTCCCCAACCACCCATATAATGATGCTCAGAGACTTTAATTTCTCATTTATAAAGTATAAAGAGGTAGGAAGAAATATATATATATTATATATATATCAAGACAAAGGGGGCACAAGAGAGGACTAGAACAAGCAAATATGTTGATGGTTTTAATTAACGAATAAATTTATGTTAATTAACACATGAAATAACAGCGAACACCCCTCCCCTTAAAAAACTTCTTAGATCTGGTATTCACGAACAACAACAACAACAACAACAACAACAACAACAATGATGACATAAAAATGATCCCAACGATTATATCTGAATAAAACATTTTCGAAATATCAACTAATATAACTACCGACAGCCTTAAAAGAAAATACATACACCAAAGACAGAGGCAAATTTGGGGTTTTTAACCTAAGCTCTAAGACTATAAAGTGGGAAGAAATCAGGTCAAATGTGACTCAAATAGACTGGAAAAGAGTTTTCATGGACAAAACAAGGATAAAAAAATGACGCTGAAAATTTTAGGAAAATATATTTTAAAAATGCAGATAAAAGGAAAAAGGAACTATTTCAAGAGGCAAAACGAGCAATATTTCGCGTAGGGAGTAGCTACAAAATTAATAAACTGCACAGATAACAACAACAGAAAAATTATATAAGAAAAGCTACAGAGAATCGATGAAGAAATACAATCTCTCCTTAACGGTCATTCAGGGAGGGAAGAGGAAGATGGGATAGAAGTAATAAAGGAAAACCCAAATATTTCTATAACTTTGCGAAGAGAAAAACAGGAACTTTCGTCAGTATCGGGCCCTTAAGGAACGAAAATAATAAAGTAACCGACGATCTAAAGGAACTATCTGAAATACTGAGAGCTCAGTATGAATCAGTTTTCAGTATCACAAAAAGTGATAAAGTGGTACCCAGTGGCGTAGCCAGAAATATACGAAGGGGGCCCCACTCTTGTTGCTAAACTGAAGATTGAGAATCTTAAGTTTATCCTGTTAAAGAGGAGTTGAATCAAACATGTTTTTCGGCATACAATTAAGAATTTGATACTCAATGCAAATAATATCAATAACTGAAGAATATCGAATAAAAATATCAAGTTTGATAATTTATTTGGTAATAAGAACATAAAAACACAGGCGGTAAGGGGCCACCAGGGCCCATCACGGCCGCCCAATACACAACTCAGGAAATAAACAAAACATTAACGTGTAATAAACAAAGAACATAAATTCAGATATTATTTTGTGTTATAACAAAGACAGAGCAAAAAAACCTGATATAAGGGGTTCCAAAAAACCTTAGTCCCCCATTTGCAGCTTGCATGTTTACTTATATCGAAATAGTTTTTAGTGATTATAAAAATATATAAAATGCTTTATTTATTGCAGGTATTAAAATTACTCTAGCTGATAAAGTGATAATATAATGGCTTCTCAATTAATTGGTGATTCGGAGAGGCAACGTGTGATAGATCGCATACGAGCAATAACATTTCGGGAAGCTCGTGATGCTGGAGCCACCTTTATAACACGTTCATGGGTTGTCAAAAAGTTGCGAAGAAGTGAGGACTTCGTCAAAAGAAATTGGAATAAAACTTTGGATGAATGTGAAATGGATACAACCAAATCTGGGCGCCCAAATTTGCCACTCTCTCAGGAAACAAAGGACATCATTGAAAGCGGTACACGTAAGCGGAAAAACAGCTGTGCTAAACTTTCTAGAGAGATCGAAGCGTTGAGAGGAAAGATCGTTAGTGGTGAGATCATTCGACTGTACCGTTATAGGCAAGGTTTAAAGCCTTGGCATGAACTTCCAAAGCCAAGAAAAACTCAACTTAACATCGATGACAGAATGTGGTTTGCCATTATCTTGAAGATTGGGATGTGGATGATTTCATGCATTTAGCTGTCTCCGATGATTTTTTTGTTTACGTAACACGTCGGCCTAACTACCAAAATGATCGAGTGTGGGCCACAACACCAGATGAAATCGATGACAATGAACATTATCGCGAATTATTAAAAAGTTCAGACTGTGTTGGTGTGTTTGTTTTGTTCACTGCAAAGAAGCTCATGTGGGTGCTGAAGCCAAATGGTCAGAGTTGGGATGGACAGTATTTTCGTGATATTATTCTATCCAGCATGTCATTCCTTTTCTAAGAAACCCAAACAATGTTATGGATGTCGATCAGGTCACACTTCTGCACGATAAGGCCCCCTGCTTTAACGCATTAGCCACTCAACAGTTGTTGCGGAACCATGAGATCGATTTCTTTGGAAATGAAGAATGGCCAGGAAATTCTCCTGACCTGAACGTCTGTGAACACATTGGATCAGTTATAAAGGACAAGGTTGAATGTCTCTTGTTTCAAGAACCTGCAGCAAATCGATTTTCGAAGGATACAATGACGCAACACATTGAAACTGTTTTAGCAAATTTGCGTAACGATCAAGATCTATTCACGTCACTTTTGGCAAGCTACCCAAAGCGAATTCAGGCTGTCTTGGAAGCCAATGGCGGGAACACCAAGTTTTAGTTGTTTCTCATTAAATGCAGGATTAAATTCTCTTTTGTAAGGTATGTTTAGTTTTACTGTACCTCTAATGGTTTAGGCCATGGCCGGGGGGGCTAAGGTTTATTGGAGCCCCGTATGTAAATACATACAGGGTGGGCAAATAAAAACTAATGACGCTCGTAAACATGTATTTATTGTTGGAAAAAAATTAAGATAGGATTGTTAAACTTAACATAAATATTCCTTTATCAATCCTTAATTTATATAAAAAAAAAATTGTTCTATGTGACCCCCTTCTTGTTGAATACATTTGGTTAAACGCGGGATCCACTCATCGATGCATCTGTCAATATATCGCTGAGACACCTGATTCCAGCCATCCAACACTTTAACGCGTAACTCGTCAACATTGCGAATATTTTCACCTGGTGTATAAACTTTTGATTTTAAAGCTTCCCAAATGCCATAATCGAGCGGCGTAAGATCTGGACTACTGGGAGGCCACATGTTCGGCTCAATGAAATTGGGCGTTTCTCGTTCCAGATAAGAGATTGTACGCTTCGCCCTGTGTGAGGTGCTCCATCTTGTTGGAATGCATTAATTTTGGCTTGTGGCTGAATCACAACAATTCTTGTTTTGCCTAATTTTGAGACGCAAGCTCCTACCATAATGCTAGGCGAAAAGTAGTAGATGTACCATAATGCTAGGCGAAAAGTAGTAGATGGTAGTAGATGTTCTTGGAGAACTAGCTAAGCTCATAAAAATTCTTTTGACCATCCCCATGACTACATCCGAGGCCGAACGCTGCCATTCAACATTAAAAAGAATAAAAACGTTCTTAAGGAGCACTATGAATCAAGAAAGACTAAATGCTCTTGCAATGATTTCAATAGAGAAAAATTTGATCAACAGTACACAGAATTTCAATGAAAAAGTAATAGACCTTTTCGCTCAAAATAAAAACAGAAGAATGGAATTTGTTTATAAATAACATTTTTGGCAAATTCGAAATTACCCGTTAAGCGTAAGTACCCTATAATTGATTTTATGATACTATTTTACTTATTTTTATGACTGAGTAGTGAGTAGTTATCTATTTATCTATTCGACTTTCTCTCTCTCTCATATATATACTGGTCAAAAAAAGAAACGCAATTAGCTTGCATATGGTGTAAAATTTAAGTTGTTAGTGGTATTATCACAGTTTCAAGATTATGGTTAAATGTTTGTTCAAATCTTTTAAAGCCACTTAGTGCATGTTTTTAAACCTGACTAATCCCGGCTAAGACGCCATTTTGTTACAAACAATAAACAGAGATTAAATTGAATGTATTCTTTATGAAGGCATGCATTTTTTCTTTGACTTCACAGAATACTCACTGCCCGTTGAGAAAACCAAACTTTTTCCCACGATTGAGGCATGCCACGACTCTCAGAGGTCAACAGAGGTCGTGCCTTGGGCATGTTGGATGCAGGCATGTCTGCTGTCCAAGTTGCACAACGAATGCATGTGCATCCCAGCACAATCTCTAGGCTTGTTAGACGGTACAATGCCACAGGAAGTGTTCAGGACCTGCCAAGACGTGGGCGACCTCGTATGACGACCCAACGCCAGGATCGCCACATTGTACTGCAGCACCTGCGTCATCGGCAGCGGAATGCTCGTCAGACAGCCAGAGAGACACCTGGTATCCACAACAACAGAATTAGTGACCAGACCGTCAGAAACCGACTCCGTAATGCAGGACTCCGATCCCGCAGGCCTTACAGAGGTCCTTTTCTCACTGATGCAAGAAGGCAACGACGCCTGCAATGGGCCTATCAGCACCGTGACTGGACACAAAGAATGTGGAACCAAGTCCTCTTTTCTGACGAGTCTCGCTTCAGACTGTCCAATTCTGATGGCCGTGTCAGGGTATACAGACGACCAGGGGAGCGATACTCAGATGCTGCAGTAGTGGAGCATGACAGATGGGGAGGACCAAGTGCATGGTTTGGGCAGGAATTGCCTTTGCTTCAAGAACTGAGCTGGTAGTTGTTGATGGCGCTCTGACTGCCCAGCGCTACAGGGATGAGATTCTTCACCCACATGTTCTTCCATTCATGAGGCAACATCCAGAATTGGTGCTCCTGCAACAGGACAATGCCAGACCTCATGCAGCCAGGATAGTGCAGGCGTACCTGCAGGGACAACAGGTGCAGACCTTACCATGGCCAGCCTTCAGCCCAGACATGTCACCGATAGAGCACGCATGGGATGAACTTGAACGGCGAGTTCGCAGACGTCAGCATCAGCCGCAGAACATCAGGGAACTGACCAATGCAATTACTGAAGAGTGGAGGGCCATCCCTGTTGCTTTCCTGCAGAGACTGTTGAGGTCGATGAGGGCCAGACTCCAAGCCTGCATTGTGGCTAGGGGTGGCCATACGCGTTATTGACTGTTTGTTATGTTAAAGAATCATTTACTATATACTGAGTCCTCATGTTTATTAATAAATCTCAAAAATTGCGTTTCTTTTTTTGACCAGTATATATATATATATATATATATATATATATATATATATATATATCGACACAATTGTTTGCAATTTCTGAGGCAGCACCCCCATAACTGAAAGTCACGAGCCGCCACTGCTCCCCATCCACTTTTGCCCAAAATGTCCCGATTCTTTTCTCCACAAACTCAAACTTCAGAATAAGATCTTGCCGCATTTTCAGGAATTCTGCTTTCAGTTCAGGTGAGTCACTGCTTTTCAGGGCGTAATAAGTGAATGATTTCTTTTTTAGATAGCATGGCTACGTATTAAATATGTACTAATTCATTTAATGTCCTTAATAAGGATGTTGATTGTGGACTTGACGTACAGTGCCTACACAGAATCTAGATTAAACTAAGTTATGTAGGTAGAAATTCAGTTTTTAGCTTTTCTTTAGCCAACGCGCTACTATAAACACACCATGTCAGTCTCGGAAAGTCTCTATAATTCTCCTCGTGGTGAACTAAAATAACAATTTTCAGAAATTCCTTTTTACCCCCTGGAAATACCAAAATTACCCCTTTTGGGGTAATTATCCCCACTTTGGGACCCCCTGTGCTACACAGCCCATCACATACTTACAAAGTCTAGCATATATCTGTGGCAGTGTTTTTCAACCTTTTCTAGGTCGAGGGACCTTGTAAGCAACATGTAAGATATTGTGGAACCCAGATATTATCGATCCATTCTATTCCCCTTCGTTTTGTAAGCAAAATGATGCAAAACTATGTAATAAACCAATTACATTTCGTTACGAACAAATATAATACATTATTCACTGCTTGTTACAAAATACCCCTTTATTTCCATTCTAACTTAATTCCGTCTATATATTCTGAACTACTGGGTTTCAGTATGTTATGTTAAATATTTATTACACAACATATCAGAACCCTTAATGTTTTTTCGCTGAACCCCGGTAGAAAACAATGACAAATCTAACAACGATTTAGGTAAAACCATAATATAGAAAACTCTCGCAAGTGTGTGAGACACACGACGATGCCATATATTGGCTTCCTTTTAAGTTGATAATTACCATTTACGTGTTAAGTTGCAATCAACCAATATGTCTTATCTGCGAGATGGTAAATTGATCATGCTGACAATGTTTAACATGTGTTGTTGTATTGCATGTTATGTGTTTATACATTGAAATATCAGTTAAATAGAGGATTACAGGCTTGCCAATATCATGAACACTGTCATCACGTATTATGGGTTTTATTTACAAACAGGGCCGCCGAGAGGGCGGGGAAGCAGGGTTAAATCCCCAGGGCCCGGACCTCTAGGGGACCCGGAAAGAGGGAGGGATAAAATCTAAAAATATTAATAAAGCAATTGATTAAATAACAGAGGAAATATAATTAATGAACATACATTTATTTTAGAGATTATCATAGTCAAACCGAAACAGATAAAATATTATCTGCGGTCCACCAATGCCCAAGACCGACTGACAGATCCGGGAACTATTGTAATTGAAAGCCAGTTAGCCCGTACTTTAAATTTCATCAGAATCATTCACCACTTTGCTAGAGAGAAGGCAAAGAAAGTATACTTCTAATTATGAAAATCTTGCAGTAAACAATTGTCTTGCCTGCATAGACTGATACTGCATTTGTAAATTGTATGGTGATAGAATTAATATAATTGATTCGAAAATAAAATGGTCGTTTTCTTCTTAGTTATTTATTCATACTGTATGTTTTGAATAGTGACTTAGTCATATAATCAGTTTGCTTGTGATGTACACAAAAACCATTCATAATAAAATACTGAGTAAACAGGGGGGCCCATATACCAATCCTTCCCCGGGGCCCGGGGCAGCTCTCGCCGGCCCTGTTTATAGAATATACAAACACATTGTTTTATTCACGTCGTTGACATTCCTTTTGTTCATATACTGTATATCCCCTTCTTGAATTTATATTTAATTATTCATATGTTTCCTTAATAATATGTGTAGAGACCGACCGTAAATTCCTTTCCTCGCCGTTCTCAAACATCATAGAATCAAAACAAAGGCTATAAAACTCAGTGCAGTGGAATGCATTTTCTTCACCATACAGTACTGGAAATTGTATGTTACTATCAAAGCTTTTCCCAAACGGTATTTTCAAACTAGACTAAATATTCATTTCATTAAATCCCGTCCGGCTCTCGTCGGGTCGGGTCCCATCTGTCATGTCGATATCTTCTCCACTCCCGGCGATCGCCACCCAAATCAAACAGCTCCCTCATGCTCAATTCGCCGTTTGCTCCTCTGAATGCTTTGAACCACGATGTCTTTGGTCTTCCTCTCCGTCTGTCGCCATGGGCCTTTCCGTGCAACAGTACATTTGGCCACCTCTCTCCGTCCATCCTCACGACGTGGCCAAACCATCTTCTCTGTATGTCTCGCACCCTGTCAAGTATGTTCCCTCTCGTTCCCGCTATCCTTCTTACTCCTTCGTTTATTAATCTCTGGTCCCATCTTATGTTTCGCTCTCCGCATACACCTCATCTCAAAAGCCAATGGTTTCCTTTTCATCCCTCCTCTTCAAAACCCAGCATTCCGCTCCATACAGCGCGTTGGTGGCATCAAAGAACTGAGCAGCCGCATCTTTAGTTCTCGCGATATTGTGGTGTCCTTCCAGACCATTGACAGCCTTCCAAGCGCACTACAGCCCAACAATAGCCTCTCTGAAATCTCCCTTCTTGAATCCATCTTATCGGTGACATGCACACCAAGGTATTTACAGTAAACTTTTGGACCTGTTCACTTCTACCAGATGTCAAGTATAAAACCATGTTCTCTTCCACGCTGCCAATCTTCATACATTTTTTTTTGCCGAGATTCGTACAGCTCTCCTCCACTCTCCTCAAGGCTCTCTGCAAGTCATCACGTGATTCTGCTAGTAGCACGATATCATCTGCGTATCTCAGATTCGTGATACGCAATCCGGCTACCTCTACTCCTCCATCATACCCCTCCAGCGCGACCGCCATCACCATTTCAATAAGATGTTAAAGAGTTGCGGCGAAAGCGGGCACCCCTGCATCACTCCTTTGTCAGTCTGGAATCTCCTTGTTAAAATATGTCCCTTCCTCACCACGGCACTGGTCGCAGAGTAAAGTCGCCTGATGAGGTCGACCATCTGCCGCTCAACTCCGTAGCGCTCCATCACCTAAACATGCCCTCTCTCTACACCGAGTCGAAGGCCTGTCTAAAGTCAATAAAAACAATATATATCTCTATCCCTCTACCATTTTTTCTCTATGATCTGTGATAGGCTGAAGATGTGGTCAACTGTCTCCCTACCAGTTCTAAACCGGCTTGTTCCTCATTCATGATCGTTTCCTACGGTCCAGATTCTGGCTTGGATGATCTTGGCGAGAACTTATAAGCGTGCGGCAGGAGTACTGAATATATGACAGTACTATTTAAAGCAATGATACAAAATGATACAATCATATCACATTTGAAACACATTTGTCTACAGAGTAGGAGATTGGAAAATTACTTTTTGCAATAAAAAGACTGGGATCACCTGAAGATCGGGCCTCCAGCCTTCTTTAGTTAGTTTATAAGGCTAACTAACGAAAATATCACGACCTAACTTAACCAATCGTCAAGGCGTACAGTTGACCTAACAATTAGTTAGGTTAGGTCAGGTCGTGATATTTTTGTTAGTGCCTTATAAGGCTAACTAAAGAAGGCTGGGGGGCCTGATTTTCAGGTGATCCAAAGACTGATTTGCCAGTATCAACCAATCACGGTCCTCTCATTCTTTGTAATTCTGTGGTTTCACATATAAAGTTTGCGAGTTATAAGTTATTATGAAGGTCTACAAATTAATCTAGTCCCCTCGACAAGTCTTCAAAATTTCAAACAATTTTGTGAAATCCAGGAAATGCAGTTAGGTCAGTAGATGAAAATAAAAACCCACTCTGTCTATTAGAGTGGGTTTTTATTTTCATATTTTGACCTTCACGTAGAAAAAAGTGAAGTTTTTTTGCATTTAGGTCAGTAGACGTATACTAGATAAGAATACAGCCATCAAAATCTTGAGCTTTACATTCGAAGTCAGTGGGTAAAAATTTGTGAGGCTGCATTTAAAGTCTAAATGATTCGTGAGATTGAAGTAAATGCTAAGATATCACTAGCCTAAAATTTTCTGTTCAAAAGCTTTCCCATGAAATTATTTCCCTACAATGACAGCGTGGAGGAATTAGATGAAGTTTGGCCTTGTTTTATTATACTAAATTATACTATATGGGTACGACAGAAATTAAAACCAAAATCTACCAAAAGACGGATGACTTTTTCATTCATAAATATTCATACTTACAACGAAACATTTGAATCACCTGAAGATCAGGGCCCCCAGCCTCAATTACCAAATGATATCTTCGTTAAAACTAACGAAAATATCACGACTTAACCTAACCAATCGTCAAGGGCGTACAGTTGACCTAACCGAGCATTTAATTTATTATATTTGGTACTGTAAAGCAAAAAACAAGAATACATGGGGGTCCTGATCTTCAGGTGATCCGACATTTTAATACAGCGATATAGCGACACCAGTAATTTGAATTTGTACTTTTTATTTTTTAAAGATCTCTTAGTGAGTCCAAATCATGATTACCGAGAAAAGAATTTTTTATTTTGTGTATAATTCCTTAACTATTGAAAAAAACACCTGCATTTTCATACATTTCCTTTCAACCTTACTAAAAACATAAAAAATATGAAAACAGTATTACACAAACTTCCAACTATTTTTAACAGAAAAGGGAGGTAGGGGTAATAGGGGAGGGGGTTTTGGGGAGAGGGAGAATGACCTCGGGTGGGGGTAATGGGGGAGATGGTGGGGAATGGGGGAGATGGTGGGGGTAATGGGGGAAGGTGGGGGTAATGGGGGGAGATGGTGGGGGTAATGGGGGGAGATGGTGGGGGTAATGGGGGAAGGTGGGGGTAATGGGGGAGATGGTGGGGGTAATGGGGGAATGTGGGGGTAATGGGGGAGGAGGGTTATGCAACAAGGGGGTGGGGGTTAGCCCAAAGTTGCATAAAGGGGGATGAGGGGTTTTGGGGGGTGAGAGGGAGAATGACCTTCCCCCAAAGGGGTAACCCTAACCCTAACCTTCTGAGCTTCGCATCTGAGCCAGTGGGTTAAAAATTTGTGAAGCTATATTTAAAATGTAAAATAATATTTTTGTCTTCATCTTGGTACTCTGCGAAGGTGCCCTCGCCGTAGGCGAGTTTGCGAAGCACAAGCCCTACCCGTAGGGCAGGGACCCGAAGGCTCTGCTTGTTGTACTTTAAAACTAAAGTACTGTATTTCCTAACAATTGCCGCAGTTCTATATATGCAATTTAAGGTTACCAAATTTACCAATTGGAATTTACTATACATACTTCTAATTTTCCCATTTTCTTTAATATTTTGGTTTCACAGCCAAAATTATCAATTGAAACTAAACTCCGCCCACTATCTGTATGAAAGATTTTAGATAACTATATTCAGTAGATTTTGTTAGAGCTTCAGTAATTGATGTTTTGTTTTCAAAGCTAGTTTTGTATGAATTATTCCAAGTGTAGCAAATAAACAGGACACACTTGAAAATGGCATAACATTATAATATGAGGAGTACCCAGTTTTTTCGTTTCATATTGTGAGAAAGGCTCCAGAATTTTACTTCAAAACTGAAAATTAAGAATGGGTACATGGCCAGATGAGAAACTAGCATAGTAGCATTTATTACAGAGCAGTATTTTGCGAAAAGAAGCCTGTAATTCTGAGACAAAGAGAATTCAGGAAACATTTTCGAGTTTATGAAGGTACATCGAGGAAAGTGATTAATTTCCGTGAAATGGCCAGAGCAAAGCATCAAAAGCCAACAGGGAGGCCACGAACTGCCCGAACGCCGCAAAATGTGAAAAAGGTGCGACAAGCAATCGATAAAAACCCACTAAAACATTTTAAAATTTTTCAGCTGTCCACAGGGACATTTAACCTAATCTAAATAACCTAATCAACCTGACCTTCATTTTATCCCTTTTTTCGTGTCTTTAATATTTTCAATGACAACACATTTCTGAAACTACAGCGATTCCGCTAATGTCTTTACCGGAATGTTCGTGTTGCGATGATTTCCACGTGCATCCCAGAGATGCAACCTATGACATAATATATACAGGGTGTACATAAAGTCAGGATCTATTTTTGTGAAGCACTTGGAAATTATATGGAATTCAATCATAAAATGATAAGTGGTAACATTTATTAAATAATTAAGAGTAGGATTCGACGTGACGCCCATCAGTATCCCTGCACAGCTCAAATCGTTCCGCAGCATTTCTAAACACATTCTGGAGCATTTGCGGGGTTATGTTATCTGCAGCAGTTCGTATACGTGTCCGTAAGTTTTCAAGACTCGTAATCTTCGTCTGATAGACATGCGATTTGATAAAGTCCCATGCAAAAAAATCTAAAGGGGTTAAATCCCCGTCGTCTATCAACATGATGGTGCTCCTTGTCACTATGTCCATTTTGGCATAGTGACAAGGAGCACCATCATGTTGATAGACGACGGTACTAACAATCCTATCCCCGTCGTCTATCAACATGATGGTGCTCCTTGTCACTATGCCAAAATTGTTCAGGATTATCTAAATGGACGTTTCCCAAATCGCTGGATCGGACGCGGAAGCAACAGACCTTGGCCAGCGAGATCACCAGATTTAACCCCTTTAGATTTCTTTGCATGGGGCTTTATCAAATCGCACGTCTATCACGAAGATTATGAGTCTTGAAAACTTACGGACACGTATACGAACTGCTGCAGATAACATAACCCCGCAAATGCTCCAGAATGTGTTTAGAAATGCTGCGGAACGATTTGAGCTGTGCAGGGATACTGATGGGCGTCACGTTGAATCCTACTCTTAATTATTTAATAAATGTTACCACTTTATCATTTTATGATTGAATTCCATATAATTTCCAAGTGCTTCACAAAAATAGATCCTGACTTTATGTACACCCTGTATAAGACGTAAGGTAGCCCAAGAACACACACACACACACACACACACACACAGTGGAATGGAATTTCTCTTCAACAGACTACTAGAAATTTGGTGTTACTATCAAACCTTTTTCAAACGGTATTTTCAAACTACACTGAATAAGATAACAGTATATTTAAAGTAATGATACAGTCATATCACATTTGAAACACATTCTTCTACATAGTAGAAGAGTGGAAAATTTTCTTTCTGTTATAGGATGAGCTTCTAAAAATTTGAAAGTTGAACTTGTATTACACATCTTGAATTTTAAAGGAAATGTAGAAAACTTCCACTTGTATACATTCTATTCAGTGTTACATATTATTTCTCTCACTTTATGAAATAAAAAACTAGTTTAAAATATACTTTGATATTATGTACATATATATGTGCTATGAATGATTTGGTAATATATATACATTTATAAATTTAGAATGTGATAATATACATATATTTGGCATTCATGCATATGGAAAATCATGGAAATTATGCGGAAATCTTATATAAAAAAAGTTTGGGAGCTATTGAAGAATAGGGACCACAGCCTTCTTTAGTTAGGCTTATAAGGCTAACTAACGAAAATATCAGACCTAACCTAACCAATCGTTAGGTTAACTGTACGCTCTTGACGATTGGTTAGGTTATGATATTTTTGTTAGTTAGCCTTATAAAGCTAACTAAAGAAGGCTGGGGTTCCTATTCTTCAATAGCTCCAAAGTTTGAGATGTAATGTAATGATAGCTTATTAAAAAATAAAATTAAATAAACTTATTTACAAATTTTGGACTTAAATTCAAAATTTAATATACAGGGTGTCCGAGAATTATCTGTACAATTTTGGCTGTTATTAAAAGTCAACCATGAAGTGTAGAAATTCCATTGTTGTCCCATTTTACAGAGAATCTCATTAAGTTTTTTCTGATACCACGTTTTGACAAGTGTTTTAGAAATGTACGCGGGTGACAGACATTGATGATTTAAAAGCAAGAATCACAGCTGCTATTGAGCGAATTGATGTGGATATGCTGCAGCGTACATGGCAACATTTGGAGTATCGATTGGATGTTTTGCGAATCACTAATGGTGCACATATCGAATGTTTGTAACAACGTTACTTTAATAAAAGAAACTTTTGAAAATACAGCTTCTAAATAATCTTGTTTAAGAATTTTACGTGTGTTATCAAGAATTTTATTAAAAGATGAAATTGTACAGATAATGTTCGGACACACTGGAATTTCTAAAAAAACTTGTCAAAACTTGGTATCAGAAAAAATTTAATGAGATTCTCTGTAAAATGGGACAACACTGGAATTTCTACACTTCAGGGTTGACTTTTAATAACAGCCAAACATTGTACAGATAATTCTCGGACACCCTGTATATATATATAATATATATATATATATATATATATATATATATATATAATATATATATATATAGGGTGGCGCAAAAGTCGCGCGTCGTAGGAATTTTCAGTGTTGATTATAATATATTATTATTTTTTTCTTTTAGGTAGGCCCTGGTAGGGGATGGCTGCGAAATTAACAATAGACGAGAGGGTGAGCTTGGTTTTAATGTATGGAATACCAGGTACAACAAATTGATGAATCGGTAGAGAATTTAAATTCTGTACCAATTCATCGATTTGTTGTACGTTGTATTCCATACATAAAAACCAAACTCACCCTCTCATCTATTGTTAAAATATACTATGATGTGCGACTTTTGCGTCACCCTGTATATATAATAACGCGTAGTTATTCTCAACAAGCTAAAATTATAAGAAAATGGAATGTACCTCAAATATATACCCAAGTTAATTTAGTGTTAATTTTTTATTATCATTTTAGAGAAGATTATGTAGTGGCAGTTTGTACAATTAAACGTACTTTTAAAACAAGGCGAAAACATATGTAATTATAATACTGTTCTTAGCATACCTTTTTAATAAGGTATTAATATAAATAAGATGAGAAGGCATATTTTCTCCATAAATACATTCAATGAAACAATATAAGTCCACCGAGAACATTTGAAAGGAATTAGTCCTGTTAGTGCACATGCAATAGTCGGACTGAGAAAAATGAAGAACATTACATCGAATTCTAATAGGTATAATTTTACATAAAACGTAATTTTTACATATAAAACGTAAATTTTTATTTATCTGAAGTGTTTTAGAGTTGTTGTTTTCTCTTTTAAGACAGATTACAGCTTAAGCAATCAAGCAAACAAACGTGTCGGGCGAAATAATTTTTTTTTTAATGTTTAATATATGTTGGTTGATTTATCAAAGGTGATGATGTATTTTAATTCTTTTCAATTTTCTCATGGACTAAATTAAAGAAAGAACATCACAATATTGAGATAATTAATTTTTATTACCATTAAAATTATGTACTTCATAATATAATATGTTAATGAAAAGGGAAAATGCATTAAAGTGGGGAACTATGATACATCCTTGTGGCACTCGACGTCATAAACAATGGCTCAGTATGTAACACCGTTTAAGCGAAGTAATGACAATGAGGTCAGGGGTGACTCGCGGTTAATAGTTAGAAATCAACGCAGTAAGCCGCGTTTATCTGGCCCGAACCTTGTGCCAGTTACTGGCCCTCCTGTTTACTATCAATTGGACTCGAATCCCCTGACTCCGAAAGCACGCGACGCGGATTAGAATCGCATTAATTCCAAGATTCCCACGTTATTGCCTTTTCCTTTCTACCTTATTTAAGTACAGTTATTGCACTTAAAAATACGTTAATACCAACATGTAATAGTTTATTTGGAGATGGAGGTACCAGAGTACCTGTTAAAAATTGATGAGCTTCTTAAATAAATGGTATACATGCAAAACAGGGGTATTCGTTAAAGAGAATAGTTGAATAATTATATAATTTAGGGTAGAATAAAGTAATATTTAAAAATATTTGTGACAGGGCGGTAATAAATTCCAAAATTTAATGGTGCAGTAGAGGGTGTACGCAATTTATGTTCATTCAGGAAATAACATTTGTATATTCTCTATGGGAATACCATTTCAGTTTTCTAAAAGTTAGAAAATAAATGAGAAAATATATTTAACAGCAGTAAATTAACTAAAAAAAAAAAAACTTTGTTATAACAAAAAATATTTCTTTAATATTATTATTTCTAAATATATTTAGTAAATAAAAATATATATATATATTATTTCTATTCTGGTCGTTTGATAGAGTTGTAAAAAGGGGTTTTGTTTATTTATCCATTTCCTTCCATTAGAGAGAAATGAGATTCCGTTTGCATTAAAAGTTCCTCTCGCGAGCGCAGATCTTCTTCTTCGTCTTCCCACAGATGATCTTCTTCTTCGATTGAGTCTTGGGGAGACAGTTTTCGTCTGTGACTCCTTGGTGAAGAGTCAGTGGGTTCGAGGTGTCGCGGGAGTCTTCGCCCGGAGTGTAATCGTGCTCTTCGTGATGGAGGCGGAATCTCTCCCTCGAAAGGCACATCCGCTTGACTAAATTCCTTAAAGAGTCGGTCGGACTTTTCATCGATGGAATAATCTCTCTGTAAGAACCGAAGTTGCCCCGGCCGTAGAGGACCCTGAGGGCGATGAGCTCTTAGAAAGCGCGCGAGGACTGACCTTTTACCACTGCTTTCATCGCCACTATTCATTTCCGCCTCCATAGCCAAACCTGTGTCGAGGGAAGCGTGTTGCCATTCTTTGAGAAGTTCTCGACGCTTCTTGGCGCTCAAACGACTGCTGCTGCGACGTTCTGAAGCTCTTGTCCAAGGGCGGTTATGCTTCAGTTCGCTCTCTTTCTCCTCTCTGTCAGGGGCAATGATTTCCTCTTTTTGTAGCTCAAATGAATCTTGAGTGGATTTCGTTATAAACGACTTTCCTCCGGACGTTTCGAGACTTTTGTATCCACTGTCTGCTTTCATCTGATGAAGCCGATGAGGGAGAGCGTCTCCCGTCGAGTCGGTCGTAGAATCTACGCTCGTAGTAATCGCTTCCGCGCGACTCGCATCCGTCGTTGAAGACCAGTCGGTTTCAGCAGAATCGAAGCTATTTTCAGAAGACAGAGCCGGCTGGGAGGATGCTTCAAGATGCTGAAATGAGTCAGACAATGAAGAATAAAAAATAGGCAACTTTTTATTATAGTAAATTATTTTAGACTCATATTATTAGGTATCGGTATTTGTATATTAATGTTACCTTTAATTTTTGGGATAAAATTGCTCTATAAGATGTTCTTCTTTTCTTCAAAGGAAAGACGTCGAAGTTGTTGAAACGGTGGTAGAGGACGCTGGTGGTTGCGACGATTGAGGGTTGTCGGTCTGAGGTCCCGAAGTGCTGCTGCTCTCCATTGATGTTGTGTGGCTGGTTGTAGCTGTTAGGTTTTCCACCTCTGCAAGTACAAATTAGTAGTTGAAAGAAACTCTGACAAGTATAGTGTACTCTGTAAAATGTTTCTTCAAAACTTACTTATAATATATTCATCAACAGAGATAACGATCTAAAAATGTTCTCAGAAAAAGTTGTTTTTATAAATAGTTTTATTGTAAACGCTCTCTTTCTCTTTGTGAAAGAAAATTTCTCCTAATTAAGCACTTTTTATTGCACCTAAAATAACCGAGCTCATGCATGAGAGGCACGCATATATCTTTGTATTACAACTGAATATGAGATCATGAATAAGTTCAGATAATTTTAAAGTTGTTTAATCCCTTTTAGGTTTGGTGTGCCAAATTGATGTACAACTTTTAAAACAGCTGCTGCTTTTAAACTAATGAATATTTGTTCTCTATTTTCAGGTGATATAAAGAAAGCATCAAGAAGTTTTGTTGCCCAGAGTTCTGACCATATCGAGCAATTTTTCTCTCCCACAGCGGACAATGATTGTAGAAACAGATTTTGACACGAAGTCTATGTTGCAACACACGAGACAATGTCATAGGGACTTTCTAAACGCAAAAATTCCCAATTACAAAACAATCAAGTGTATTGTGGAGAAGTTCAAACACATACGGGAGTGTTACTGACCAGATAAGAGGCCACAGTGGACGGAAATCTACTGCAAGGACACCTGACAGTTTCAGCCCTCTTCTTTATTGGAATGAACAGAATCGACCCCAAAATAAAATTTTGAAATCCAAATCAAAAGTGGTGCATTATTTTGGCACACCCGGTATATGAGAATATTGTTTAATATTAGTGATGTGATTTATGAATAATAGTAATAATAATAATAATAATAATAATAAGTCAATTAATCAATTAAGAGGGCCACAAACTAACACAACACACAAGCCAGACTCTTGGATTATCATTAACCAGCACCATCGGGAGTCGAACTCCCGACTCAGTATCTTCACTTTGCTTAAAGGGAAGTCGTGTAATCCACTGAGCTACGGGTGCTAGTAACTTATGAAGAAGGTAAACAAAAAACGGATGATAAATAACTGACCAGAACCCGGTTGTAAATTCGTGTATTCGGGAGAACTCGCCACTTCCATTTTGCCATTATCTGAATCTTCATCCGGTTCTTCCTCTTCTAAAGTGGTTCTCAATTGCCATAACGCCCTACACTGCACCTTTCAGAAAACGATATATTAAGGGACCTGGCTCTAAATGTCAAATGTATAATTAACTTCACTTTAATTCCTTTTAATTTTTTAGTGTAAAGTATATACAGTGGAAGGCTAGAAAGCTATGAGCATTTGCATTTATTCCACGTTGATGGAAGTATGAAGAAATTTGAATCTAAAACATCATTACTACTTTAAAACTGGTTATTTTTTTCCTACTTACTCTTATTCTTTCATAATCTGTTACTTCGGGTGATGTTGTCACTGTAGAGTCTTCGAACATATCAACCAATGCTTCATTCACCTTTTATATATGAAAAAAAATTACAAGGCTAAGCAGAATTCGCAGTAACGTTTACTCAAATCTGGATCTTCTAAGGTCGAAGGTTTGATGAATGTTGACATGATATAAAAGTAGGCCGAGAAACAGCATTGAAACTTTATCTTATATATCAATATTAAACTTGCTTTATTTAAAACGTAAATAAAAATAATGAAATGATTCTAAAAGAGTGAAGAGTTTGATTATTTAAAAATGATAGTTTTAATACTCAAATTTGAGTTGTAAACATAAAAGAAAGCAAGAGCTTTTCAACACATAGGAGTACACCTGCCAGAATTTAAATGAGTACTTTTTTGTAAGGGTAAATTTTTTCTTTGACAATTAAGACGTAAGTCTCTATTATTATTGCTTGCCACTTTCACTATTTTTATGTAATAAATAAGCTAAATGCCATTAATTTTGCCTAAAAAGTCTCCATGCTCCATGCATATTCGGACTAGAGTACTGTGAATATATTAATGTCATAACGAATATCTAAAAATTGTAAAACTCTTGTCACTTGAATCCTTTTTTGAATAAAGTTTTTTAAGTTTTTGAAGGAAGCAAAACGGAAGACGACAGTTAATTGATACCGCGTAGCTTCCCACGGGCTGCATTAAGACTAGGAAACGTCTTGGCATAGGAACATTTATGGTTTGTTAGAACATGGTAATAATTCTTATAAATTCGGTTAAATTTTCCTTTAGAACTGCCACAGATGTGATAGGTTTTAGTTTTCGCTGACGATCAAGGTGTCCCCAAACGTGTTCAGTTGGGCTTATGTCAGGGCACCATCTGGCTCTCCAATTCACTGGTGGCCTAGGAAGTGTTATATGTGGGAAAATCCTCTTCGAAATATGTGCCTTTAATTGCAAAACACCTTATTTTAGCAACATGTACTAAGTAGAATAGACGTCCCTCAATGAATACATGTCAGATTTCAGAACCCTTAACCTATGTTCATACTATTATACTAAACCACAGCGTTGAATTGTGCACGGCATCAGGAGTCGTAAAGTTCTTTATTAGCTATTTTCCATTCATATGTAAAGTGATTCGAGAATAAAATGGACCTTCAAATTGCAATACTTGTGTAGCATTATAAACATCAACTGAGCAGGGAAGTATTGTGAGCAGTCCAGCATGCTCTCAAACACACAATACTCCTTCTATTTCTCACTACACATACATGCATCTTACACACTACACAATCTTTTCAACACGAAAAAACATAGTATCGTTTTTAAGAGCATCGGAGTCCACTGCGAAAGGAAACATAAATTTTCCCACTTCTAGCTTCCACGCCGCTGCTACCAGGAACACAGACCAGGCAGCGGGGCTGGTTCTGCTACCATCCATTCCAGATGTTCTGAACGTCTGTCTGATTCACTTCTCAAACTTCTGCAACATTCGTAGCCTTTCTTCAAATTTCCAATCTGTTGAATATCACCTTTCATACTGTAAACCTCACTTTTTTCTCACTGAAACTCAGTTGTCTGAGATGACTGAGAGCATCCCCTTTCCTATACCCTCCTACTTTCTCAATACTTAAATTCACTCCAAGGGTGGATGTTGCGTATATCTACGCAATGACCTAACATATTATCGTATTCCCGAACTCGAATCCCCGAATTCTATACCCTCTGACTACGGCTTACGTCTATTGCGCTGTCTACCTTTCTCCTAATTCTATTGACTGTCCAAAACTCTTTGACTACCTCACTTCCAAAGTGGAATACTTTTGGCTTTACTCCCATTTCACTACATTCATGGTGAACTAGCATACAAATTCTCTATCCTGAATGACCTAGAGCGGATTGTACATCACCCGACTCGTATCCTCGATCGCCTCGGAGATAGGCTCATCATTCTGGATTTCTTTCTCACCACTCATCCTTCTTCTTACTCTGTCAAACATTTTCTCCGTTGGGCTCCTCCAATAACAATCTTATATCTGTTTCCTGGCCTATTGCTCCAACTCGGCCTTTGGATCCTCCCAAGAGGATACGTCTTTGGGAATTCGGAGTGCCGATTGGGAGGCCCTTAGGCAGTACTTCTTTGATTTCCCATGAAATTATTATTGCTTCTGTGGTCGGGGACCCCCTGAGCGAGCTAAGCGCGTCATGGAGCTGATTTTCTCGGACATGGAGGCGTACATTCCATATTCTTTTCCTACTACTAATGCCAAAAACAAACAAACTTGGTTTAACTTTAACTTTACTTTAAAAATTCCTTAATCAGATAAATATGTGAAACCTGTCTATGCTTAATTCTTCTCGCTCTTTCTGACACCTAGCCAAAAATCTCTCCAACAACTTTACTTCTTTCTCTCCTCTTTTCCATTCTGAGGGTTCAGTTGCCGTCTCTTCTCGTGATAAAGTTGAACTCTTCGCTCAAACTTTCGCCTCCAACTCAACCCTGAACGACTCCGGTGCTGTTCCTCCATCTCCTCCTCTCTCTGATTTAATTATGTTTAAAATTAGAATATATTCCAAAGATGTTTTTTCTGCCATATCTGGGCTCACCTCCAGGAAGTCGTACGGTCCTGATTGTATCCCTCCTGTTATTCTCATGAACTGTGCTTCTGTGCTGACACCCTGTCGAAGCAAACTCTTTCGTCTTTGTCTTTCATCTGGCACTTTTCCTTCCAGCTGGATGTTCGCTTTCATTCAGCCTGTTCCAAAGAAAGAAGGCCACTCTCAACCCTTAGGCAGCAAAAGACCTTGAAGTCTTGCCTTTGTAAAGTCTTGAATCAATCTTTAATAGGAAGATTCTTAAACACTTCTCTACTCACAATCTTCTTTCAGATTGTCAGTGTGGGTTCCGCAAAGGGCCTTGTCGCCCACTCTTTTCCTTTTATTTATCACTAATCTTTTAAGTCGTACATCCTGTCCTATCCACTCCTATGCCAATGATTCCACTCTTCACTTTTACGCCCGCTTCGCAAAACGTTCCTCTCAACAGTCATTCCATGTTTCGCGAGAAACGGCTATGGCGTACCTGGTCCCTGATCTTTCTACTATCTCTGATTGGGGTAGAGAAAGCCTTGTGGCTTTCAATGTCTCAAAACTTCAGTTTCTTCATCTGTCTACTCGTCACAATCTTCCATACGACTATTCCCTTACCTTCAACAATACACAACTGAATCCTTTCTCTTCTCTTAACACTCTTGGTGTTTTCCTTCTCTCGTAATCTTTCTTGGAAAGGATGTGATGTACCGACTCACAGTTTCCTCACCCCCACTCAGTTGCTGCCTCTATACATTGGTCTTGTCCGCCCCTGTATGGAGTACGCTTCTCATGTGCGGAGTGGCTCAACCCACGCAGCTCTACTTGACCGGCTGGAATGAAAGGCTTTTCGTCTCAACATTTTTCCGCCTCTTCAATCCCTTCCTCTCTGCCGCAGTGTTGCCTTACTCTCTCTTTACTATCGCTATTATAACAGACACTGCTCTTCTGCACTCCTTCTGCATCCGTTCTCCTTTAAGGAGAGGTTGCAGTACCAGACTTTCAACACATTGTCATCCCTTTTCTGTCCAACTCTCTAACGCAAGGGTTAATTGGTATTCTCAATATTTTATCTACTCAACCGGTGAACTCTGGAGCAACCTTCCTCAGTCCATCTTTCCTTATGTCTATGACCTCCAATCTTTCAAACGCAGAGTATCCAGGCACCCCGAAAACTCTGGACCTTTATTTCTGCTCTCTCCTTCTCATTTTTGTAATTAAGTGGCGTTTTTGCGGGCGTTCGCCGTTGGCCCCTCCTTCGTGCATAAAAAAAGATATCATTTGGCTATGTTAATAGCTTTGTTCGTGGGTTGAACTTCACTGCAAGCATCAGTACTTTTGTTCGTTCTGTAATCAGCGGTAGTCGTCCTAGTCGATAATGCAATAATTTTATGACCTATCCCATTTGCAAGCCCAAGATCGCCTCTCGCTTCGAACACAATCTGACTGTTCAATTACGCCAAATGGTAATTACTGGTAAATGGAGATATATCACCACCATCAAGTGTGCAAAGCATCTTTCATAATATATAAACCGTTTCGACGCATGGCACATTTTATTTATAGACTATAAACTTGCACTTAATTCCATCGGCTTTTACAATAATTTCTCTAGGTGCTTATTTTATTCTGGCAGGGCTCTATCTGTATCTATCGATTAGAGAATGACAATTTATAGTAACATAATCAAAGAAACATTTAAAAGAATAAATTTGAGATTAAAAGGGAAAGAGCTAAAAACAAACTAGACCTAAGCAGATTCTACCTGTTCTAGGGATCCCATATCATTGTATCTCACTTTACTTCTGAGCTCATCTTCGTCTGACGGCGTTGTAGAATCGCATCTCATTTGTATCCTCTCCTGCTCTACTTGTCTCCTATTGTTCAAAAGGTCTTCGAGCTCTCCGCTATCGAGGGAAGACTGTCTCAGAACACTCTCTGATCGCCAGTCACAGTACCTGAATAGAATAAGAAAGAGTAGGGCTTTCCTTTCATAAAAGGTTCACCATTCGTTGTATTTTACGTACGCTACGTACGCAAATTATAAACATTTATCATCAGTGAAGTTTTTGTTTTATATATGTTTATTCGTGAGTTTTAAAGATACGTTTTATTTTAAATGCGTTCATAACGTAAAGAATTCTACTCCATTTATAAATATAATTTAACTTAAAGTCACTTTATTAATTTTGTAAAAATGAGATAAAACATTCTCTTTTAAAAGGTGAATAATGGGACTGTTTATTATATATTTTTCAATACGAATAAAAGTCTTCGTTTTACCTCTCACTCTTGGGTGACGGAGAAGGTGATGACATCATCAACTCACTCGTAACGGACGAATCGAGAGGCGGAATTACAGTTACTCTGACGGAATAAAAAATTTAAACACGCCTAATGTGACGTCATTTGCAGATAAAATATAGAAAAGTAAAGTTTATTTTACTGCATCTAGTGCATCTAGTGGACAGATTTAAAATCTAAATGGACAAAATTTGTGGTGGAACAACTGTAAAAAACAATAATAATAATAATAATAATAATAATAGAAAGTCGATATCAGCCTATGTCTTTATAAGGGATTTACATTTAATTTCCAATATTCTGAATAGTTTTTTATTTTCAGTACTGAGTTTCTTAATAATAATTCTAGATAAGAATTTGCAGTATGCTAAGAATACTGTCTTCATTTTTTCTTCTGCTGACGCGTTTCGTTCATATACTTTGAACATCTTCAGAGCTTTATACATAATTTTAAAGTAAAATGGGTTATATATATATTTCTTGATTGTAAGTTTGATACAATTTCCAATTAATTTAAGAATATTCGAAAGTTCATTAAATTTTATATTAACTAGTACAGTTCCCGCCGCTTCGCTGACGGTTAGACAGGCTAAACTACAAAAAAAGAACCCAGCCGTGAAAATTTTGAGCTTCACATTGTGTCAACATTCTGAATCTGGTATCTCCCAAAACCTCCTCACCCCCATTCATACAACTTGGGGGCTAACCCCCTCCCCCATTACCCCCACCCCTCCCCATTACCCCACCCATCCCCGATTACCCCCACCCCACCCTTCCCCCATTGCTAAACTACAGAAAAGAACACAGTCATGAAAATCTTGAGCTTCACATTGCCGCCCGTAATACAATTTCTGAATTTTTTTTACAATTTCTGAATTTTTTTCTCACAATTTCTGAAAGTGTGACGGACAGACGGACAGACGGACAGACGGACAGCTCTCTTATTATAGTATAGATTTTCGGTTTTTTCATTTTAATGTAAAAGGCTTTGGCAATTTTTAGTTTTTGTACGTTATGTGATGAGTATAAGATCTGAAAGTTTTGTGAGATTTTTTTAAATTTAAATTTTATGATCTACTCTGTAATGTTCGTTAATTTTACTTGGACAATATTTATGTTGGTATGATCTCTCTTTAATGGGGTTTGTGGTGTAACCAATGTATTCTTAGCATACTGCAAATTCTTATCTAGAATTATTATTAAGAAACTCAGTACTGGAAATAATAATAATAATAATATTAGCGATATTAAGTCCTTTATTTTTAGAAATCATTCAATATTTCTTGGATACTACTACTACTACTACTACTAGGCTATGTCGTGGCCGATGTCGTAACACCGCTTCCCGGAGAGAAGTTAAGCGACATTGGGTCTGGGTAGTAGTTGGATGGGAGACCGTCCTCCGCGCCCAGATTATGTAGCGACCCGTGGTTCGGATCCCACGTAAAGCTGTACTGTAGGTCTCCTCCGTCATATGACCTTAGGGATGTTGCGAAGGAGGTTAACAACCCCAATAAATTAATTAACTACTACTACTACTACTAATAATAATATCACTTAAAATCACTTATTATATATTTAAGTTTAATTACTAAGTAATTACTAGCAATGTGTTTAAGACCTTGTCTAGATTATCTTTATATGTAGGCCCTACTTATAAAAGTGATATTCAGTAAATTATTGACATTTTACGTTATTTTAGATTATTTAAATTATTTTGGATTTACAAAAAATATAAAAATATTTGCGGTAACTTTATCTTACACAAAACAGAAAACATGCCATAAATGTTTAAAGATAAGCGAGCCAAGATCTTAAGCACATTGGTAACAATTAATTATTAATTAATTATTTAATTATTAGGATCACCTGAAGATCAGGGCGCACAGCCTCAATTACCAAATGATATCTTCGTTAAAACTAACGAAACTATCACGACTTAACCTAACCAATCGTCAAGGGGGTACAGTTGACCTAACCGGGCATTTAATTTAATTTATTATTATATTTGGTACTGTAAAGCAAAAAAACAAGACTACATGGGGGACCCTGATCTTCAGATGATCCAATTATTATTTATATTATTTATTTATTTATTTGGTGAATGCTGATTCTACCTGTCGGAAAGCGTTTATGCTTTCAGACCTTTGCTGAACACCATATTATATATATATATATATATATATATATATATATATATATATATATATATATATATATATATATATATATATATATATATATATATATATATATATATATATATATATAATGAGGAATATTAAAACTGTCGTCAAAATTCTTAGCATCTTTATTTAATCCAAACGTTTCTTTTCATCTTAGCAACATCTTCAGTGGAAGTAAGCTTCAATAAGAGATGCCGGAAAGAGACTAGAGTCACGTTAAAGAGAAAGTAGGAGAACATCCCGGAAAATAGTTGGTTGGTCATTTAATTAGGTGGTTATTTCATGTAAAGTTTAACAACTGAAGTCTGTTCATTAAGAGATGGCCTATGAGTTTTAATGTGTAGGGATTCAAGTATTTTCAAGCCAAGGTCTTCCTAATTAGGTTCTAAAAATTAAAAATTATTTATGACTATGGAATGCGAAGTATCAAAAAACGATGATTATTAATAGATGAATACTCTGGTTTTGATAAAGGTAACCAGTTCTGGGCGAAATACTTTTATGCTTACTGATCCTATGTTTCAATTGTAAAGTGGTTTGACCCACGTAGTGGGATTCCGCACACTCCTAAAGATATACAACACAGGATCATATAAGCTCGAGTAATTGTTCTCTATGATGAAAGTGGATTTCAAGGGAGTTCGTATTAAAATATATAAAATGACATTGAGGATAAGTTTCCAACAAAATCTCCTTAAGTGATATGTTTAGTTTATGAGTGTGTGGTCCCAAATATGGCAGTTTGAAAAGACATTTTCATCTTTGGTACATCCCGAATTAATATTTGGGTTGAAAAATGTTCTGCAAGAAAGCATGAAGATATCGCTCAAAAATATCTTGAGGAAAAATAATTTACTTTAAAAATTACCTCAGATATTGCATTTCATTATGGAAAGAGGACCAAAAAAAGCAGATTCTAAAAGCTCTATTAATTTTGTATGTCAAACTCGCCAATTTGAACTTTAAAGGTTTAAAACTAAAGAAATTGGTGCCCAGTAAAGTAGTCGTTTTCTTCCTGAATACAGAGGTTTGAAAGCAATTGTCGTTACGTGGAACTGTGACACCCAAAAAGTTTAACTTATTATCATTTTCATTTTCTATAGTAAATTTAATTGGGATGACGAAAATTAATGCAATCAAGGAAGAGCGGGGCATTAAATGACCAACCAGCTATTTTCCGGGATGTTCTCCCACTTTCTCTTTAACGTGGTTCCAGTCTCTTTCCGTCATCTCTTATTGAAGCTTACTTCCACTGAAGATGTTGCTAAGATGGAACGAAACGTTTGGATTAACTAAAGATGGTAAGAATTTTGAAGACAGTTTTCATATTCCTCATTAGAAGAAGGTTCCCTCGGAACACACCAATTTCCGATATATATATATACATACATATATATATATATATAATATATATATAATAATATTATATATATATATATAATATATATATATATATATCTTAAATTCAGAATTATAATACTTTTTCAAAGAATAAATGGAAGGATTCTAAAGAGTTCTGCCCTTGAATAGTATGGAACTTACAATACAAGACGGATCGTCGCGTAACGTACATTGGTTCCTTACCTGAATGGATCACTGGGAAGCGGTTCCTCCGGTCTCTGCGGAGGACTTATTTCTCCCATAAGGAAGTCTCCCCTGCCGAAGTATGGAGAGCGTGGACTCCTCGGAGACCTCGGAGATCTCGGAGACCTTAGAGAAGACGAGTAACCGGAGACATTTCTCCCTCTCGAAACTCTCACAGACTCACTCCTGACGGGAGTGTCCACCAGTGGCGAACCACTAACTCTCTCACTTTGACTCCTTTGGAATTCCCTGGGGGAAGACCTAAGGAAGGAGTCCCTGGTAGAGTGTTGGGAAGAGTGGGGAGAGTGAGAAAGTTTCCTGAGGTGGAGCTCTCTGCGATCTCTTTGGTTAGAGTCCATTTGGGGGTGATGGGGGATGGTGAGGGAGTCACATGGCGACGGTGGAAGTCTCCTCTCGCACTCGAAACTCTTTCGAGATCCGATGAACGACACCAGATTACTGCGACCCAAACTCGCGTCTAAACTGCCTCCGGATCTTCATTAAGTTATTCGAGGGAATGAACAAATATGAATGCAATTAATAAACCATTAACTGTTACCACTCGTTCCTAACTCATGCTTTAAATTTATTCAGACCCATCTCTTATAAACAACAATATATATATAAAAAAACTCCGCTGCGTCTACTTTAGAGGGGAAAGTAAAAAAAAAAAAAAAAAAAAAAAGACAAAATGTACTCTGCAAACAATAAAGAATTTAAAGAGCATACTGATACCCTGTAAAAAATAAAGAAATTTTTTATTACTATTTAGGGGGCATCTCAGCTGCCACCAAACTGCGGTGGAGTTTTTTCTTTGATATTATAGGAAAATATCATGCTTCTAATGGCGTAAATTAAATTTTTAAGGAAAAAGGAAACTTGCACATCAGTCACATTCCTTTTTTCTTAAAAATTAAATTAAATTTTCTCCATTAAAAGTGTAATATTTTCACATTATTTCAAAGAAATTACACAGTAATTTGGTGGCAGGAAAACCTCTATAATTTTTACAGTGTAGTAGGTCGGAAGTAGATGTAGAGTAGATGAAGCGGTTCTATTCCTGGCAAGTGAGAACCGTCTGAACGTGAGCGAAATTATAAATTATAGAAAATCTTTCACCTTACTCTCAATGTACCTTAAGTATCACGTACTCTAAATAATTTAAATACTTTTAAATGCTTTTTATTCAAAGTACATTTAATCCTTTTTACTCTCTGTTCTATATAGTGTGGGTACAGCGGGCAGATTTTTAGGGTAATAGGAGACTCCCCAAGCTGCCCGATCCCATTTATCTTCTGTATTATGAATAGCTTTATACAACGTACCTTTGTGCCCTCTTGTGACCCTTCCCTGGAGAAGGTAATCTGAGAGAGGTGTGGCTTCTGTATCCTTTGTGGAGAGGTTTGACGTAAGCGCCCCCTTGTGGTCCCGCTACAACGACTACGGGTAATTCTCGGAACACTTTTTCGCCCTGCCCGTGTTGTACAGGATCGACCTGTTTATGTGATGTATAAAAATTAACTAACCTTTCTTTTTCACTGAGGAAACGAAGTCAATTTAAAGGGATTACTCTTCTAATTTAATTATTAAATTAACATATTTATTAATGCACAAAATACAGGGAAACAACACCAACATAAAATAAAAAATATCATAAAACTTTAGTTATTATTATTATTATTATTATTATATATTATTATTAGTCATACTGAACACTATTTACTGAATAGCGTTAGTGTTCATTATTTCTTGAAATATTATAACGAACATACTATTATATTTTGTTATAGGATTTAGTAGAATGTTTGCAAAAACGACGAGAGGAAAACGAGAGAAAAGGAGGGGGAAAGGGGGGAAAGAGGGGAAAAACGCAAAATTTTAATCTCTCAAAGTAGGCGAGGGGGATATTAATATAAAGTTAGTACAGTAAGGGTCTTAATTTATGCATTTGAATGCGCTGAATCCAAATATACCAACGAAAATTCTCTATTCAGCCATTAACTCCCCTGGACATGGGGTCTGAAGTTTGGGTTTCCTTGTGGACAATATGTGCCTTAGCTTTCCGCCTGGAGCACTACCGGTGAGAAAGCTTATTATTGAGATGATGGAAACAAGCTGTTGCTCAGCAGCGGTATGAATGAGCTTATCTTTCATATTATAATGTTCCTATTTACGAATATTTGAGAAATATATAAATATTTCCTTTTGACGTAGATTTAATGGTCATGCATTTATTCAGATTTTTTCCTTTCTTCACAGATCGATGGAAGATGCCTCAAGGATAACAGCCGCCATCCTTATTGAGCACTGGGAGTTCTGCAACATCTACACAGTCTCACAAGTGACAGTCGTAAGGTGAATTATCAAGCTATATAAGCGCTTTCGGGAGATTTTGTACTGGATGAAAACAAGAACCGCATCACGGACTTTGAATGCAAAAATTTCCTCATTTAACGATGATTGCTCCAAATTATTTCATATTTTCATCACTGACAACGAGAGGAAAGCAAAACAAGAAGAAGCACCAGGTAAAGCACTGAAAAACGTTGTACTCGCACTCAAGGGAATCTGAAATCCCTGTAATCGTACTCGTACTCGAGGAAATCTGAAGTCGCTGTAATCGTACTCGCTTACTCCAAAAAGTATGTACTTGTATTCGTACTCGTACTCATCCAGTTACAAAATTTTGGTATTCTTTCCACCTCTAGTGGCAACATTTCACATGCTGGAGGCTGCGAGTGGAATTCCAGCCAAGACTCTTTACTTACGCATAAGCTTTGTATTGATAGATCAAACGTCCCACAATTTAAAGGTTGAGGAACTTGTTTGCAATATTTTGGATTTTGAAGGTGAATATCCCAAGTTTCACTTGTTCTGCAACGTGCATCCTTCCCTGATGGTCATGAGGGTGCTTGTAAAGTTTTGGATATCCACTGAACAAGAAATAGGGCAGAATAAAATCTATGCAGCATTCTTGGTCGACTGTACTAACAGAAACACTGCAACAGAGCAATTGATTGACTGCTTTACGAGAATCATGACTTTGATCACAAGCCATGGAACTACGCATTCCAATTCGATGAAGCAATACACCCGAAGAAGAATCAGACCCTCTCACTGAAGGACGAACGGTTTGATCGATTCATAAGCTGTGCAGCAACGACGCTGAACCACTACGAAGATGGAAGACAATTCTTTGCAGAGATGAGTCACGTCACCAACCAGTTCATCAGTATCTGCAGATCATTTCAGGAAATAGCATTTCTTCTCGTGCTCCTCTGCGCTGGTGCCCTCACTGGTATTCACCTGATAAACCCTCACATTAGACTGACGACGTTCAGCTCGACAACATATGGTAAACTGATTCCTGCATTTAAAATTCTGTATGAAGAGCTCTTCTGTCCGTGGATATGCCCGCTTTTAATTTCATCACTGATCTAACCTTCCAAGAGAGCCTATACAGGCCTGAGGTTGTGCAGTCCATACGCGAATATAGTGAACTACACAAACACCAGCTAATCCAGCTAATGAAGCCCCTGCTGAAGATGTTGGCAGAGAGTTTTGAGCACCAAAAAGGCCACATTTTCGGATTTGGTGGGCTTGAAGGCCGAACAGAGCAGTACCGAGTTGACCTGCTCTCCTCAGAAAAGCTCCAGCATGTCCCTGTTCATAATCTCGCCGAAGAGCGCTCTGTCAGTTTTGTGAACTATGAACTCTCGGTTCGTGGCACCAGGCATCTTGCGGCAGCAGCATCTGTGTTAGTGAAGCGACAGAGTGTTGACTTGATAAGTCAGACAGAACCAGGTACATTCAATAAGTACTGAACGACAGCAACTGAACTGTAAAAAATGAGGCTGTCATGGAATGAAAAATGAAAGGCTCTGAAGAGGGATAGACTAAGCGAGAAAAAATTACCAACATGGCCATCGAACGACAGAAAAATGAAAATCTTTAGAAACTGAAGTGCATGGGAGGACCATTCACTGTCCCAGGGGAAGTGGACCAGTTCCTTAACAGAGAAGACATCTGTGAAAAGGGTTGGGTACGATTCGATGTGGCCGACTCGATGCGACCCAACTCGATGTGGCCGACTCGATGTCAGGACAACTCGATGTCAAGCCAAGTCGATGCCAGGCCAAGTCGATGCCAAACAGTGTTGTAGTCGAGTCTGAAGCCAAGACCGAGGCCGAGTTCAATAATTACCTTACCTACCTAACCTAACCTAACCTACCTTACCTAACCTAACCTACCTACCTAACCTAACCTTACCTACCCTACCTTACCTAACCTAACCTTACCTAACTTACCTTACCCTACCTTACCTTACCTAACCTACCTAACCTAACCTACCTACCCTACCTTACCTAACCTTACCTACCCTACCTTACCTAGCCTTAATTATTTTTTATGCTTTACTTTTTCTTCTTAAAATACCCTTAAAAGATAATAAAGCACAATATGCTTCGACTTGGCCTGGCATCGACTTGGCCCGGCATCGACTTGGCTTGACATCGAGTTGTCCTGACATCGAGTCGGCCACATCGAGTTGGGTCGCATCGAGTCGGCTACGTCGAATTGTCCCTGCCCCCTGTGAGAAGGAGAAAGTGGATAGACTGTACAGAAAGGTTAGATACGCGAAAAACACATCGCTCGTGTATCTAAAAACATCAGAGTCTTTTCGTCTGAGGAGGTACAGGAAGATGATGACTTCATCAGAATATGCGAAAAACATAAAAACCTACATGAATCGTTTCAACATGGGTGAGAGAGCCAACATGGACGACTTCGAAGGGGCAATCAACAAGATGTTCAGATAAAGTCGATTCTGTGGTCACAGGGATGCTTTATTTGCTATTTTGTATTGTAATAAAAACATTATCAGATATTGTTTGTGCATAAACGGTACATTATTACGCTTTTTAAGTTAATGTTCATTCTAGGTCACGCTGAAAGTCACAGATGGAGATATCTATTTAGATTTCCCAATTTGAAGGTAGGATAAAATATATTTGGTTCAATAATTATGACAAATTAAACGTTTAAATCATTATTCCGAATAAAGAACATAGGAATTTTCCATGAAAAAGGGGTTGGAAATATTCAGACCCTATGTCAAGGAGGGTTAATAACCTCAAATCACATTTTTCTTGTTTTATTCAAATTCAGCACTTCAAAATGCATAAATGAGGACCCTTACACGGTTTGTATTTAGAAATTTTTATTTAACACCCCCTACTTAAAGGAGGATGGGGAATGATAAGGGGGTGGGGGTCCCACACCACCTAAAAAAGTAGAAAAATTTATATAGAGTAACCTAACCTAATTTTTCATGCTGCCCCAAGAGTAACCTAACTTAACCCAGCTTAAACTTGAAAATATTTTTTTTGGTATATACAATATATACAGGGTGTTTCATAACATGTGGAACGCACTTTCAGGATGGATTCAGGCCCTTGAAAACAATGAAAAAGTTTATATAAACATATGCCCGAAATCGCTTTGTTTCCGAGTTACAGCCCGTTGTGTTCCAGCAAGTATTCGATTTACCTTTAAAGGAAGTGCTCAAAATAATCGCCTTGCGCTTGAATACACGCCTGAACACGCCTCGTCATAGACTGCCTGACGCGTTCAAACATTCCAGGTATTGCTCTGATTTTCTGGCACCTTGTTCCACACGTTGGCAAAGCATTTCAACGTTGTCAATGGGTGTCACGTAAACGATGGATTTCAGATGACCTCACAGGTAAAAATCGAGTGGATTCAGGTCCGGGGAGCGAGCAGGCCACGCAATGGGTCTTTCACGGTCTATGCATTTATCAGGGAAATGGTCATCCAAATAGTCTCTGGCTACTCGACTAAAATGAGGCGGAGCACCATCATGCATAAACCACATACGACGTCGGACACCAAGAGGAACCTCATCTAGTAAATCGCTTAAATCATTCCTTAAAAAATTGGAATAGGATTCTCCTGTTAATCTTCCAGGCAAAACAAAAGGACCGATTAAGTTGTCGGCAGTAAGTCCTGCCCATACATTGATACTAAATTGTTATTGGTGCCTTGACGGGATGATGGCATGCGGATTCTCTTCGGCCCAGTGGTGAGTGTTGTGAAAATTGATCACGCCATTTCTTGTGAAGGCGGCCTCATCAGAAAACAACACGAAGGATAGAAAAAGAGGATCGCGAGCACACTGTTGAAGGAACCAAGTACAAAAAGCCTCTCGTGGTGAGAAATCAGCTTCAGTAAGGCCTTGTACTCTCTGAATGTGATATGGGTAAAGCTATTGTTCCCGTAAAATTCTCCACACAGTTGTGTATTTTACACCCTCTGCTGCTGCTATCCTTCGGGTGCTGACACCAGGATGTTCCTCCACGCGATTAAGGACCCGCTCCTCCAACTCAACAGTTCTGGCACTGATTGGTCAACCACCATCTGAAACTCGCTTGTTGAATGGTCCCGTATCACCAAGACACTTGTCTATTCTCTGAAAGGTCTTCTTATCTGACAGACGGCGATTCTGAAACCTTTCCGCATACAGACGTCTTGCTGCGGCCGTATTACACTCGGCAAGTCCATACATGAGATGCATGTCTGCCATTTCTCCGTTTGAATAAGCCTCCATTCTCACTTCAAATGCGCACTATCATTAAATAGCACAAAAACGTTTAAGGTTTTTTTCACTGGCCTACACTTATTCACGTAAGAAGTTACGAATATGAACAGTGAAACACCGCGATGCACCTCTGACTGACTGATGGCTCTACACTCAACGATACTGAAACATGTCATAGAGTGTACGAAACATTACAATCGGCAAGGCCATACATGAAATAAGTCTCGTACACACTCACAAACATTGTCGGCAAGCAGTGTTTGTAAACAGTTTGCGGAAAGAATTGCTGGAACACAAAACGGGCTGTAACTGGGAAACAAAACGATTTCGGGCATATGTTTATATAAACTTTTTTCATTGTTTTCAGGTCCTCAATCCATCCTGAAAGTGCGTCCCACATGTTATGAAACACCCTGTATATACCGGGTGCGGCATAAGTCCCTTTACCGAGAATAATGGAATCACCTTGTGAAGAATAATATTTATTACAGAAATTGTTCAAAGTATCCTCCATCATGTTCAATACACACGTTGCATCTTTGAACCACTGAACAACAAATAGGGCAGCACAGTCTTGTATTATCAACGTCTCGAACTCTTGGCCTATCAAAGTCATCGTGTGATCGAAGTCCCGAGGTTTCTGGCCGTTGACTCTATCTGTGATTATACCTCACATTGAATAATTACTGTGATGTGATTATTCAATGTGGGATATAATCAAAGATAGAGTCTACTGTCAGGAACCTCGGGACTTCGATCACACGAAGACTTTGATACGACAAGAGTTCGAGACGTTGAATAATAACAAAGAACTGTGCTGCGCTATATGTTGTTCAGTGGTTCAGAGATGCAACGTATGTATTGAACATGATGGATAACACTTTGAATAATTTCTGTAGTAAATGATAAATATTATTCTTCACAAGGTGATTCCATTATTCTCGGTAAACCGACTTATGCCGCACCCTGTATATATATATATATATATATATATATATATATATATATGTGTGTGTGTGTGTGTGTGTGTGTGTGATGTGTGTGTATGTGTGTGTGTGTGCGCGCGCGTCTGACGTTATACTATGACCTTTAGTGGCCACCACTTTATCCTCTCTTCGGCATAACAGTGATATTACACCATCAGGAGTCGAACCCCTGACCTCAGTCTTTTTATGAATGTGGTAGTTAAAATGTTTTAATCATCAATATAGATATACTGTAGATATTTTCATTTTTTATTTATTTTTCCTTAGTTTTCTCTTATCTTTGGACGACAGCGCCCACATTCCATTCTTGATGACATGAACTTCTATAAAACACATGCATAGACATAATTTAAAAAAAGAGTGAGAAGCAAACAGAAACATATCTGTAAACAATATTTACTAACATGTCATGATATTAAAAATATGAAAATAAAAACCCACTCTAATAGACAGAGTTTATTTCCACGACAGTTTCGACGCCCACTGGCGCCAGTGGGCGTCGAAACTGTCGTGGAAATAAACTCTGTCTATTAGAGTGGGTTTTTATTTTCATATTTTGACCTTCACGTAAAAAAAAGTGAAGTTTTTTTGCATGTCATGATATTATTTTTTATTAGTAAACTTATAAATAATGGTGGAAATAGTTAATATATACATTTCCTTTTAAAAATAATAATACATCATATATATATTATATATATATATATATATATATATATATATATATATAAAGAACGACGCTTGTGTAGAAGAGCGTTCCGCACAAGATGAGGAGGGAGAACGAACAAATGAACAGAAACATATCTTAAAGATTGCCAAGGAAACTGCGATAACTGCGAACACTGTATCGATAAGAAAGAATTGCGTATCGATAGATTCAACTTACTAAGAGCGGATAGAACAGCGAGACGTAAAGGTGGATGTGCTATTTACGTACATGAGAGGCATATAACAGAGACGGTAATAAGTAAATCCAACAGCTTCGTGGAAACCCTTGCAGTGAAAATAGAGAAACTAAACATGGTACTGATAGTCATCTATAGACCTCCAAACTCTCTAACTGAAAAATTTTCGGATGCCGTTCATGATATCAGAACCTTAATAAAGTCTGTAAACTCTCCATCCCCTAATATAATACTCTGCGGCGATTTTAATTTCTTATTTTTAAAATACCAAAAGGTGGGTAGAAATCTATTTATACAGCAAGATAAGTGGGGGCACAAGAAAGGACCAGGAGCAAGCAAAAATGCTGATGGCTCTCACAAACGAGTCTATGCTGACAAAGGAGATAACAGAAAATACCAGAAAAAATAACTGCCTAGATCTAGTATTCACGAATAACACGAACTTGATTGTTGATATTAAAATAACGCCAACTATTATCTCAGACCACAACATAATCGAGTTATCAACAAATATGGCGATAACATTAAAAGACAATACACATACGGAAGGAAGAAGCAAATTTGGGGCTTTTAACTTAAACTCCAAGACCATAAATTTGGAAGAAATCAGATCACACATGGCCCAAATAGAGTGGAGAACAGTCTTAGAGAATAAAAAAAGGAGGAAATGCTAACAACCTTGGAGGAAAAGACGCTGAAAATTTTTGAAAAATATGCTCCGAAAACACAGCAAAAAGGAAAGAGAAACTGGCTAGAGAGGCAAAAAAGAAGAATATTCCGCAAAAGAGAGTAGCCACGAAGTTAGCTAATTGCGGAGACAACAATGCCAGGAAAGCAATACAAGAAAAACTGGAGAGTATCGATAGGGAAATACAAACCCTGATTAAGGGCCATATAGAGAGGGAAGCGGAAAAGGCGGTAGAAGCAATGAAGGAAAATCCAGAATACTTCTATAGCTATGCGAAAAGGAAAACAAAAACGCGCGCTACCATCGGGCCCTTAAGGAAAGGAAATAACGAAATAACAGACGCTCTAAAAGAAATGCAACTTTTTAAATAATATATAATTTATATGTAAAAGGTCAATATTGTTGTAAAAGATCAATATTGTTGTAAAACAAATGATCAGTCTTGTTAAATATTGATGTAGAATACACGTTCATTCCTGTCTAGACAGCAACCCACTTTTTTAATAGAGTAATTTTGTATATGTATAAAATACTGCGTTTTGTGAAATCTATCTTTATATATATATATATATATATATATATATATATATATATATATATAGAGAGAGAGAGAGAGAGAGAGAGAAAAATTAAGCACTTATGTAATAAATAAATATATACTGCTTGAGGTGATATCCGTGAAACATATAATTTTAAAGAATTCAGCTATAGCAGTCATCGTTCCGTTTTATTTTAAACTGAAGTGAATAAGGGAAATGTTTTCGTTATATATAATATACAGGGTGTCCCATAAGTCCGGCATCATAGTAAAAAAATAAAAAAGACAAAACAGAAGCTTTTATTTACAGAACGTGCTCAATATGTCCACCATTGTTTTCAATACACAAATTCAGACGTGATACCCAGTAGCAAGCACACGGTGAATGATGTAAGGAGTAATGATGTTACATGCCCCAATAATGCGCTGCCGCAAATGTTCAACACTTCTAATTTTCTCTGCGTATACCAGCGCTTTCAAGTGGCCCCAGAGATAAAAATCTAGTGGCGTGAGATCCTATGAGTAGAATTATCTGGATTCGTTCTTCCTTGCTCACAGACATTATGGCCTGTAGAAAGAGAAAAATATGAATTATGGTTTGTAGAAATAGAAAAATATGAATTTCTCCTATGATGCCGGACTTATGGGACACCCTGTACAGTATATTATTGATAGTAAGTAGTTTATTTGCTGAAAAACAGACTAAAATGCTGTTAACGTAATTTGTTCGTATAATGGCATAATTGTAAATATTTGTATGAAGTTTTTGCAGGAAATAAATCAAAATAAATGTTTTATATTCATTAAGGGCTGCAAATATATATATATATATATATATATATATATAGTGGTGTAGTGGTTAGCGTCGCTGACTACGAGTCCATCGGCCCGGGTTCGAGACCCGGTGGCAGCAGCCGGCGCGCAGCAAAACCCAGCTGTTCATCCTTCCGCACAATAAAGAAAGTGGTTGGTAGATAAATGGGTACCCTGGGTGACCTAGTGGTTAAGACGCTGGGCTACTGGTGGGGCGTGGTTCGGATTCCACGTTAAACTGTAGGTCTAAGGTGAAGTGAAAAGCTTGACCTTCGTCAGAATGAACAATTCGGGCGGAAGCTAACCAAAGGTTATATTATATATATAATGTAAACCACAAGGAAAAAGAAAAACGATTCCAAGGCCTTTCGTGTATCCAGAGCTACACCTCGTCAGGGAATGAAGAGAGAAGGCAAGATGCCAATAAATATATACAACGTGGCGGAAACCAAAACAATTAGTACATACTCAACAAGAGTTAATGAGAGGCAAAAGGAATTTTAACAAGATATTGTCAATTTTATACATTCCCGCACAGTTATTGAAATTGTTTTTAAAATGGATAAATGCACATTCTAGAACATTTCTCTCAATTATATCTGTGTTTTTAACAAGCGCTTTAGAACTATCCCACTTGATGCTATGATTACATCTATACATATGGTTAAACAATGCATTGGGATTACTTCTTGTTCTGCACTCATATTTATGCTGTTTTACCCTAATATCTAACGTTTTACCCGTTTGGCCTATATATACTGAGTTACATTGTGTACATCCGATCGAATACACACAACCAACCAGATTATCGAAGCTATTCTTTATTAGGCGTGATTTAACAGTATTATTATACTTAAAAAAGACATTGATGCCAATTCCTTTAAGTAAAGTCGGAAGATATTGAAAATTAACATGGTAAGGTAGGCTAAGGATATTTTTACGCTCAAATTCCTTTACAATTACATTATTATAATACCTATTCTTGGCTTTCCTAAGGCAGTTATCTAAAAATTAAATAGAATAACATAATTTAGTACCAATATTCATGATATTGCATAACTTGGAATCTAAAAATTCAGGACTGACAACTCTCAATGCTCTAAGAAACATAGCAGAGAAAATAGAGGATTTAATCGAAGGATGATGGTCAGAATAAAAATTCACATAAGAGTTATTATTAGTAGGCTTACGATAAACTTCAAATTTGAACTGATTAGAGCATCTCCAAATTTGTAGATCCAGAAAAAATAGGCTTCTATCATTTTCTTTTTCAACTGTGAACTTAATAGATGGAACTAAATTGTTGAGCCTACCAAGAAATAAGTCAACATCCAAATTATTATGCCAAAGGCATAAAATATCATCTATATACCTGTACCAAACCAGGTTAAAATTAACAATCGTAGGCAAAATTCTACTTTAAAAAAATTCCATATATAAGTTAGCTAGAACATGTGAAAGGGGAATTTCCATCGCCAATCCAAATGACATAGTATAAAACTTATTTTCAAACTATTTTTTCTTTTTCCTTGTGGATTTCCATCATTCAGCCATTTCACGAGTTTAATTGTGAAATTCATGGAGAGAAATATTTTAGAATGCCAAATTCTGTGGTGTCATTTACTATGATAATCAAGATATGAGAAACGGTTATTTACACAGGCAGGAGAGGTGGTCATATGCACTTGCCTTCAACAATGTTCATTTGGTAAATAAGGAATAGTGATTGTATTTCTGAAACGTTTTTTCAAATATGTTTTCAGTGCTTGACGAGATAAAAGTGTTCGCAACACGTATGTTGGAATTTAAATAAATTTATATTTGTCTTTACTAAGGATGAAAAATAAATTTCGCAGTTCCATAAATGCAGATAATATATATATATATATATATATATATATATATATATATATATATATATATATATATACACAGTGTATATAATATATATATATTAGTGATGTACGATTAATCGGCATCCGCATCGGCTTCACCGGCCATTTGTTGAGTATCGGCATGGCTCAAATTTAGTCGATTCTTTTACATTCACGAAAAAGGCAAAGCTTAATAAGTTAAGTTGCGCATAAATTTACATTTTCTCTAACTAGCTAATCTCTAAATATTACAATAAGTTGTACCTTATAATTTACATATTAAACCATCTTATTATGTTGACTTTATTTTAAGTATTTAATAACTTTATAAACCCAAATTGTATATATATATTTTTTAATTCAAATTGGCCACGAAGGCCTTGAAATTTTAATCAAAAATTTTTTTTGCTGCTTCCATTGTTGAAGAAAGAAAATACGTTCAACATGAGGAAAACCAATTTCAATTTATGAAAGTAAAATAAAATTATTTTATCATTTTACTGAGTAATAAAACTATTCAACATCATTTTAGCTACGGTGTATGAGTAAAAATTCTGGTACTGTATATTGTGCAGTGAGCTAAGGAAAAGCATTTTATTAAACATTTTTGAAATGTAAAAAATATGAAAGTTGAAAGGTTTCACCATAGATTAGTAAAATTTATGAAGGGAGTTGATTTTTTTTAAATATAGGCAAAGAATCGGTATCGGCATCGGCTAAATTTTGGAATCGATACATCACTAATATATATATGTGTGTGTGTGTGTGTGTGTGTGTGTGTGTAAAACAGAGCGAGAGAGAGAGAGAGAGAGAGAGAGAGAGAGAGAGAGAGAGAGAGAGAGATGTAAAGGCTAGAATTAAAAATATACATTTTTGGAATACAGATAGTGTAATCTCTCTTCAATGTAGTCACAGTATTTGTTGAACTACGAAATATATCTGTTGTGTAAAATGTATATATATATATAAAGCAATACTTCCAGCATTATTTGATCTGTACAACCCTTCTTTTGATAATAGGACTGTCCTTGGATCCGAACCACTAATATATATATATATATCTAATATATATAGTGCGTTCGAAAAGTCTCTCCGCAGTCAACCAACACCTTAAAAAAGTGTTTGACAACAAGCGGCGTAGACGAGTTGCTCTGTGCCTGCAAAATAGTGGAAAACACTTTGAACACATGGTGTAAAATCAAAAGGTTATGTAATAAAATCACTAAATCATGGTTGAATAAAAACATTGTATTTTTTCAATTTCCTATGCATTTAACATAGCACTGCGGAGAGACTTTTCGAACGCACTGTGTGTGTGTGTGTGTGTGTGTGTGTGTGTGGTGTGTGTGTGTGTATATATATATATATATATATATATATATATATATATATTCAGGCATAAATGTATGATAAAATCTCAGAATTGTTTGAGCTAATTCTGAACATAGACAATCTTTGTGAGTCTAAAAGCAAGTTTCATCAGTTGAGTGCATAAAAAGTTATTAAATCTTCTTGTAATGGCGTTAATTTTCAGATATTACATATATATTTTTGTCAAGTAGATAATAATATATCTGACTTGATTTTTCATGAACCTTATGTTGTTTCGTGCGTTCCTATATATATAGTCTATATAATTGATCGGCATCATTCAAAGGCATGTAGTTTTTCTGTGTATAGCATTTGAGTTATGGTGTCCTTACTATAAAGATAGCCGATTATGAGTTATAGAAGATGACTGGTACAATTACAGTACCTCCTACAATAAATAATACAAGTGAGGGAAACGCTGCAGAAGGGTTCGACGTACACTGAATTTTTTTTCTCCCATTAAAATGTGTCCCGCTAAAGGTCATAGTATGACGTCACGCATATATATATATATATATATATATATATATATATTATATATATATACACACACACACACACAATATATATATTATATATATATAATATATATATTATATATATATATACACACACACACACAATATATATATATATTGTAGGTTCTCTACAGTATATTAAATTTTTTACTTTTTGGAGGGCGGCACATCCACCCAATTAATTATCTTATCTCCCATCCCCCTTATTATCCCACACCCTTCTTTGAGATTAAAATTCTGTTTTTCCCCTTCCCTTTTCCCTCGTTTCCCTTCTCGTCGTTTTTGCAACAATGCTACTGATTTAAATGTTTTATATATCATATATACTTATATTTGACACAGTGGGAAATTGTATTCGGGTAAAACAATGAAATTTATACTTATTTACGTCAACTGAACCCGTAGCGTTAATTTTGTTAAGTTATTTGTCTCTCGTATTCAAAATCTGTCCATTAATAAACAAAAAATGGAATATTGCGGCACTGATGTAATTTCATTTTATTCACAAATAATAACGAGCAGCCTTCTTTCTACCTATTAATTTCTCTTTATTTCAATAGTTTTAATCTTTTTACGAGATTTCGAGGTGTCATTAAGAAAGTTCCACTTTCTTAACAAAGAGACTTTTCTCTGGAAAACTTTCGGAAGATTATGGAAAAGAGGTCACAACATTTTCTTATTGTTCAGGGATTTAGTATTATTATTATTATTATTAGTAGTAGTAGTAGTAGTAGTAGTATTTGACATGTTATTCTATGCTTTTTATATCTAACGGAGATTTTATACGCAAGAAAGTGAAAATTATTTTAAATTTACTGCGTTATAATTTCTGTTTACATATCAATTATAAAGTGCTAAAATCGCTGAAGTTCACGCAAAAACTGAATAGAGGGTTAAGACAGGCATTTTTTTTTTTTTGCGATCAATATGAGACGATTGAATTTAAATAAACATGAATGAAAATCAAACCTATAATTTAACCTCGCCAAATCAGACCTAACTTACACTATGCCAAACAATCAAAGCTAATTTTGTTCAAGTGCGTGTAATATATACTGCATATATATATATAATATAGGCCTACTTCAGGTAGGACATACTTCAAGTACAACATCTTTCGACAAAGAATCTTCCCTCGTCGAATGCGACTTGATCCTCGGTCTCGGAGACGAAGGGTTCGAGTAGCACTCGAAAACTTCGTCCTCGTCGGTAGTTTCGTCACTACTCCTTCTTTCCTCAAGCTGAACGCACCGTTGCCTTTGTACTAAGACGGGACGGAAGCCCCTTTTTAGACTTCCTTTGTTACTTCTGAAAAAAACATGTATATGCGATTTAAAAACTTAAAATAATGAAAAACATTAATAGTATTTCAAAAGGGTTTTAAAGGCATGTAAATTAAGAAGAAGTATTAAATATTATTGCCATAAATTTTCATTTAAAAAAGATATAAGAAGACCTGAAAAAAAGCATTTATATTTTTGCAAAATTGTTTATGATCATCTTCCTCGTTTGAAAGAAAAAAAAAAAAAAAACCTTAAAAAACGGTGAACACGACATCTTTCCACGCTATAAGATCAATCGATAAAACTGAACCAAGACGCCACGTCATAAAATCTGTGACGTAACTTTTCTAATCGTATTACTGAGCGTTTAAGTAATTGAGAATGAAAAAAGAATGACCTCACTTTTACTTTGAGAACGAAGCCGGTTGGTTGAAATTATTCCAAATCGATGACATCATATTTAAATCATGAAATTTTATTGGTTGAAATTCCTTTAAAATTATGATGTCATGAAACGAGCAACAATTATGACTGGATAAAATCGCGCCATAACGATGACGTTTTAAGAAAAACAAGGAATATTATTGGTCAAATCGTAAACACAACAATGACGTCGTCGCAGACCCAATGGCCCATGGTTGGCTGATGAAAATAGTGAGTTGAATCATGAATTTGGTGACGTAGAAATTGGCTCTTGTCCCAGTTTTGGCAGAAAAGGAATGAATACCTTTAAAGTTATGTACAACACGCGAAACGTAAGTAGGTTTGAACTATATTTATACAAGAACAAGGCCAGATTTTTAAAAATAACTCCGCGCTAAAATTAGAAAATGGGAAAAGGAAAACCTTCAATGCTTAGATCATACATTCTGTCTGATTCCATTCTCTAAAAATTAGCGCAGAGTGCATTGCTCGCTAAAGGTAATTGTCATCCTACCGAAATGGTGAAATCCTAAATTAAACTAATTCACTACTTCCTTGAATTTCATTTAACTGTTCTCATTTGCTTTAACACCTACGTGTGTTATTTTATACAGTTCATATTCTACACCGGAACACTAATTACGATATAATTAGAATACGTACAGGGTGGGCCGTAAGTTTCCATACATAGGAAAATTTAAATACGTGCGTCGGTATTTGGATCAGCAGTTTCCGGATGCTGGATTGGTCGGCGTGGTCCTGTGGAGTGGCCTCCCAGATCCCCAGATCTCACCCCCTTGATTTCTATCTTTGGGGGCACTTGAAGGCCATGGTGTATCAGGAAAAGATACGAGACATAAATCATCTAAAGGAACGTATCACCAACGCCATTACAAGCATAACGTCAACTGTCCTAATGCGTGTTCATCAACAGTGGGGAACACGTATTGAAATATGTTTTCAAAACAATGGCAACCATGTAGAGCATATTATATAAATAAAAATGGTTGTCCATAAAAAATGTTTATTTTTCCTATGTATGGAAACTTACGGCCCACCCTGTATAACAAAATATAAACTTGTGAAGGAATAATATTTAAATTAATTTGAAATGCTCAAACTTTATCTAATTCCTCAGAAAATAATTATGAGAGTTATTTCTAATAATAATAATAATGATGATAATTAGATTATTCCAAACAAATAAGGTAATAATAAACTTTAATATCATGGGAAAATTTAATTACACTAATCACACATATATATATATATATATATATATATATATATATATTAGGGACGTGGGCAAGGGGGGGGGAGCTACGGGGGCTTCAGCCGCCTCCCTCGAAATAAAATCATAGTTTGATATTTTAATGCATTTTTTTTTAAATTATAAGTAAATTATAAGTAAGTAGGCGATGCCAAGTACCTTGAGCGCATGTTTAATTATTGTAATACATTTAGGAATGTGTTTTTATTCATTTACACAATTTTACTATACAGGGGGGGGCGCAAAAGTCGCGCATCATAGGAATTTTCAGTGTTGACTATAATATATTATTTTTATCTTTAGGTAGGGGATGGTACAACAAATCGATGAATCGGTACAAAATTTAAATTCTGTACCGATTCATCGATTTGTTGTACCTGGTATTCCATACATTAAAACCAAGCTCACCCTCTCGTCTATTATTAATTTCGCAGCCATCCCCTACCTAAAAGAAAAAGCTATATCTTATAGTCAACAATGAAAATTCCTATGCTGCACGACTTTTGCGCTACCATATATATATATATATATATATATATATATATATATATATATATATATATATATTAGCCCCTCCCGAAAAGAAATTCTGGCTACGCCCCGTGTATATATATATATATATAATATATATATATATATATATATATATATATATATATGTGTGTGTGTGTGTGTGTGTGTGTGTGTGTGTGTGTGTGTGTGCATAAACAGTATCTTACTCAAGAACAATGTCAGTCTTCAGCTTATTTGACTCCGGGTGAACTGTTGATGTATCTTGCACCCAAAATTTGGTGTAAAAGTTAGTAAAAAAAGTTAGGCTTGAAATAGGTATTATTGACTTTTCACTTTCGAAAAACAGGCAACACCACCACCACATCTCAAAAGGGACGCAAATAATGGAAGGACGGGAATACTTATGTTATAATCTCGGGTTTCGTTATCTTCTTGTGCGTATAAATAAATTAAAATTTTTAATATAGCTGTTATCTCTTGCCGTCTTCAAGCCTTTCTCTGGTTTTCTGTAATTGATTCGGGTTCACCTCTACGATTTTTATTTATTGTACAGATTTAAGCTCGTTATTTATGGTAAGGTCCACGTATAGTTTTATTTCTTAGTCAACTACAAAGGTATAGAAATATAGATAAACTACAGCAACATTTTAAATTATTAATATGGTTTTAAGTGCGTTTTCAATCACAGTAAAAAAGTTTATGTGGTACTTCTGTTAGTCAGATTTATAAGTAATAAAAGTTCTTTGTCACAAATTCATGACATTTCATTCTAAATCCAATACAAAAATGAGTTAGTTAAATACTGGTTGTAAATCCCGTAGAGTTTTCTCTAATATATTTTTCATAAATAGTTACTTTGTAAAGGTTGTAATAAAGTTCCTTATAATGGATTGTGCACACTGATTCTCACTACTAAGATTAAATTAACTGTCTCGAACCAGTAAATTAACTGTACTAAATATGTCACTCCACATCGTGTATATTTGCCGATACAACTGGCGATTTACCGAACGTTAGCGCATGTGCTCCGGAAATTTGCTAATTCAACAAGCGGGTTTGGTCGTTGCGTCTGTGCCAAATTTACTAATTTATATGATGTTAGCTTAAAAATCTAGCAAAAATTTAATTGCCTGCATGTAATAACAATTTTGGAAATACATTTCTTATGTTCTTTACTTACATAAAATAAAAACTCACGATAAAACTTGTATAAAATGTTGGTGTTCTTTGAAACGTGGCACATCTTACTCACAAGACTATGAATGAAAGTTTGGTTGGCAATAGTCGCCAAATTTTAGAATGAAATATCGAGTAACGTGCAAAATTTTAAACAAATTAAATTAAGAGTACTAAATTACATTACTCTCAAGGTAAATAACGTGCGAGTGTGTTCTTACAAAAACTAACAGAAACAATTTCCTCAAAATCTAAATCTAAATGAAACTTTTTTAAAAACCATACTTGGTAACTATGGTTATGACGTCACCGTTCAATCAATGACCTTGGCGCACGAGAGGCGAAATTATTAAGGAAAAGTAGAAATCTGTATGACAAAAGATATTAACAATATTTTAGAACAAATAACTACTTGTTAAATGCTTAGTACATTATTATTATTATTATTATTATTATTATTATTAACTATAAATACTAACACTAATAAAATTATCAATATAATGCGCCTCAATGGTGTAATGGTTAGCATTGCTGACTGCGAATCTATCAGCCGGGTTCGATTCCCTGTGATGGCAGTTGACGCGTAGCAAACCCAGCTGTTCATCCTTCCATACAATAAAAAAAATTGGTTGGTAGATTAATGGGTAACCTGAGTAGCCTAGTGGTTAAGATGGGTCGTGGCTCAAATTCCACGTTAAGTTGTAGGTCTAACGTAGAGCAACAAGCTTGACCTTCGTCAGAATGAAAAATTCGGGCGGAAGCAAAACCAAGATTAATAAATAATCTTTTCAAATTTTGAAAACGTTAGTGCTGATACTGTAAATATTTAATAATACATTATTATTATCCTTATCATCCTTATCATCATCATCATCATTATTATTACAATTAAATTACAAAATTTAAAATAATAAATAAAAACAAAAATGTAAATTTGGTTTCACTGAATTACAATGATATGTTTTGTCAATGTTAATTAAAGGTTATTTTCATAAAACATTACGCCATTGCTCGGTTACATCAAAAAATGTTACGCTTCCGCATTGGTAAACGACCTTGTATTTACGAATATCGTTTTCAATAGGTTGCAGTTAATATCAACATAAAGTAAAAAAGCAGGGATGGCATACCGGTATAGGTATAGTATAGAAATAAATTAAGATATAGACATAGATATTTGTATAGAAATTAATTTTCAACAAGGTAGTGGTAATATTAGTGCGACCATGATTAGCCTAAAAGGAGGGTTGTTCTTTTTACATGATCTTCCGCCTTCCATTTGACTTTCAAAAGTAGACAGTTGGATAATGACAATAAAACACGTAACAAATAACTAAAATCTGTGTATTACTAATACTGTTGTGTTTTATTTATATTGATGCATGATAGGTATAGGTATAGGTATGAAATTTAGTATAGGTGTAAGAATAGAAATTTGTTCTTGAAATTTTATATATATATATATATATATATATATATATATATATATATATATAGTATATTTCAAAGAGGAGTAGGTACAGAAATGAACTTGGAATGCCATTCCTGGTATGAAGTTACAAACATCATTAAATCCATCCGAAATGAGGCACTATCTATTAAAACGGTTTATTGGTACTTTCGTTCGTGAAAACTGAAACGAACAAGTTAACGCATGAAATAACTACAGAAAAATACAAAACATGGAACTAAAAAAACTAAAAGACTGCAAAAATGTGGATGACCACGAAAAGAAACAAATTTCAATACTACGAATAAAATTTTCCACCCTTAAAATATATTGTTTTCCGTCCGTGAAATATTTTTTCACCTTTTTATTTCCCGATTTCGAGATGATGAAACGATTCAGTCGAAGTAATAAATTAGAAACTAATATTGAACCTAAAAGAAAAAAAAGAGCAAATTATCTTCTCATTTATAAAGAAATTTATTCTTAAATCAATCGCCAAAAAATATTCTTTTATATTAACAGATTTGAAGTAGGATTTTTTCCTATTATTTTCTTTATCTGTTAAAGTTAATGATAATGTACGCTGTAATATTTACTGTTAATTAACATTTATAATAGTGAAAATTACACTTATTTATTTACTGATGAATTTTTGGCCAATTAAATTTGTATGAAAAATTGTAATAAAAACATTATATTTTACGAAAGGAAACGAGCGGCGAAATTATTGAACTTCATCAAAATATTATTATTGACTTAAAATTACTGTTGTATAAACTGTTGTATAAACTGCTCCCGAAGAGTCATGCATCCGGTTTTATTAAAACAGGAGTGTCTGCAATGCAATGCTTTGTATAAAACAATACAATTTCTCTTCCTACTTACACATTATTAACACGTGTCTCTCGAGCACTGAACACACCCACACCCACATATATATATATATAAAGGTACCTTTTCTGTGAACTCGACCATCTGACCACTCCAGGATTGGTCAGCTGAACTTGGTTGGGATCATATTCGGAAGCAGAAAGATCTTCGCCATCTTCTTCCTGCACGTCCTCCTTCTTCCTTACTGATTCTTCCTGCAGTCCTCCCACTTCTCCTTCTGATCCTCCTGATTTTATCTTACTTCCTGAAAGTCGTTTTTTGCTACCTCGCTCCTTCCTATTCCAATTCAAAGCATTTTCAGGGATATCTAAAATATAATAAAGAATATATATATATATTCGTATACAATGAGCATCTTCTCTTCATATATACTAACTAACTTCTAAACCTATTTATGCATAATGTTTTCCATTTAACGACAGAAACGGCAGAATATCGGGATGGAGAGGAACAGAAGAGTGAAAAAATAATTGCGGAGAAAGTGTGGAAGATTAGTTGGTTAGTAGAATTTATTTTTTGCGTAGGATGTAATTTTACAAATCATTAATCTCTCTCTCTCTCTCTCTCTCTTCTCTCTCTCTCTCTCTCTCTCTCTCTCTCTCTCTCTCTCCATAAATGTCATGGATTAGGTGAGATAGAGTTGCATTTCTGCCGTCACGATTTCTTTTGTCTCTTCTTTCTCTTGGGTGGCTGGCTGCACGTGACGGGTGAAGGCATGGTGTGGAAAATCTGATTTCTGTTCTTAATTCCTGTTTCTACCCCTTTCCTGTAGAAGCATTTCATCGCTTTGCCGGCGTGATGGCTTTGCGTGTACATGGGTGTACCTATGGAAAGTTTAACCTTTACTTTTCTCTCAATCCCTTTGGGGCTAACCAAATGTCATGGGGTCTTTGTTGGACCAATACCTCGGTAAACATAGCCGTAAATATTTTGCATAAAATCAAAACCATATGTTCGAGGCTTTTGTGACGATTCCAAGTAGCTGATGCGCGATCGGCACAAGTATATTATTGGTTAGATTATACTGCGGTGCTATATACTGTAGTGTACGATCTCTATGGCTGCATAGTGTAATTATAGAGCTAGTTTATATTGTATATTCTCCTCTTTTCTGTAAAATTTCCTTGGCTACTTTTCCAGAGTCAAGGTGGGAATGGAAGGTGGGGAGAGAACCTTTTGCTTTTTTATCCAGTTTTCTACTATTACTAAAATAGTTAAAGAATGAATCAGTTTAATAACAGGAACCTCCCCGAGTAGACCGAAAGATCTTTGAAGCTTCCTCATGTCTTTCTAACTCCTTGTAATTTTCTCTCTCTCTCTCTCTCTCTCTCTCTCTCTCTCTCTCTCTCTCTGTGTGTGTGTCCTTTTGTGTCCTTATGTGTGGGTGTGTATGTGTGTGGGTGTGGGTGTGGGTGGGTGTTTATCTTCTGGACTTCATTTGAACAGTTATTAATTGTCATTTTTCGGTTGCTCAGGGATTCAGTGTGGCACCATTTGTGAAGATAAAAAATTATTAATATCATCGGTACATAATATAGAGAGAGAGAGAGAGAGAGAGAGAGAGAGAGAGAGAGAGAGAGAGAGAGTTATTACAGACAAGTTCACTGTTTACTAGACGTTTCAGAGAAAGTCCTAGCCCGTTCTCATATAAAAATGATTTTGTCTGAAAAATTAATTATACTCCTTTAAAAAGGATGCCAATCAGATGCCAATCTATAATCCGAATGTGTTTACTATTTCGTGTTGTTTTAGTTGTAAAAAAAACACTAGAATGTGCCATTTTCCAATAACAGATTGTCTCTATATTTATATCATCTAATTGGTCTCCTTTCTAAAGGAGTATAATTAATTCTTCAGACAGCATCATTATAAAATGCCACTGACACCGGACTACAACTCGATCTGAGACGTTTCGTAAACAACGTTCTTGTCAGTGATAACCATCTTATTCATCCTAAAGTGCCGTTTTCTGATATATATATATATATATATATATATATATATATATATGTATATGTGTGTGTGTGTGTGTGTGTGTGTGTGTGTGTGTAAAAAATACTTCAGCATTATTGATTATATATATATATAATATATATATATATATATATATATATATATATATAAACTAGAGATAAAAACATGCTATATAATTTATGCATAACATAAAAAGACACTAAATCAGAGTAATGAAAACAAACAATACCTAAAAACCCCAATGCCCCGTAACACCATAGCGCCTTTAAACAAGCCTTTCATCAAGCCTTATGACGTCACTGTTGTCATGACAACGCTTTCCGTCGAGACGGATGGGGAGGGAGGGTACGGAGGGGCAAGGGTTGGCGGAGTTTAGGAAAAGAGGGAAAGCGAGATGAGGTCGAACTGGCTCTTGAAGTCTGGCGCACAACACGATATTATTATTTCCACGAATTAAATTAATGGTAAAAAGGAAAGTCTGGAAATAAAATTCTTTGAGTTATTTTTTTAATTATAATTGCAATTAACGGCGGCCATTTAGGATGTAAATGAACTGGAAGTAAGAAGGATTGAACGCACCTCCCATCATCTTTTACGCACACAAGTAGTTTGCTACTCTCTGCAAATTCCTCCATGTGTCGCACGTAAAATAAAACGTCTAATTTATGATCAGAGGTGCAGTGTGTGTGTGTGTGTGTGTGTGTGTGTGTGTGTATAACTTTTATCTTTAAAATATTGGTGTCACTTATGATAAAGACCACTTTAAGTTCCTCGTTAAGAATCGGTGGCAGACAAACAAATGATTTTATTTCAGACTTTTTCAAGGGTATGTAAAAGGTTTAGGTCAAGGGTGAAGCGTCAACATTTATTCATATATATATTATTTTGCTTTTATTTGATATATAAATTTATTTATTTATTTATTTATTTATTTATTATTTCCACCTCGAATTATTTACGGTATCTAAAGAATAGTTTACGAGGATGGCATTTGAAGTTCATTTCTATACTCAAACTTATACCACCTAAAATTTTCATACCCATACCTATCATGCATCAATTTAAAATAAAACAATAAAAATATAATTAATACACAAAGCTCTATTATTTGGATCATTTTACATATATATATATATATATATATATATATATGAAAATTATCTCACGAAAGTAACACGTGAATAATATTTGTGATGAAAATAACCACGAAGGAAAAACCAAAAAACGAAATAGTGCTCAAGTGCTTTCGTCTAATGACATCCTCAGGAACACTGAAATTAATAAGAAGAGTGAGACTATATCTAGATTACAAATAAAAAAAAATATGATGATGATGGTGCAGAAAAATATTGTAGGAGGAGCGTACAATTTACGTGGAAAAGCTATCTAAGTTTTAGCGTCTTGCTCTTCTTGTCTAAATCTGTTCTGAATTAATTTAAAACAATAGGATCAAGCGAAAAAAGGCCCTAGGGCCTACATCCTGTCCCAAAGCTGGATCCTATCTGCTTTGCAGAGAGCTGGTGATGGAAACTATATTTTTGGGGGTCTCTTTGCGAGTGACCCGTTGGCCACGTCGGGTTAACATCATGAAAAAGAAAATAACTATAGTGTTTGTCATTTACTATTACTGATTCAGACTATAGTGCAGTTAATTTTCCCAGAAGAGTTCCTTCTTGCATGCACGGTCTGTGTGTATTATATATATATATATATATATAGGTTAATGATGCTATTGAACTCCTTATTATAACCGTGTTCCGTATGCAGTCCCTTTCAGTGCGTGACAATCCATTAAATCAATTAAGATCTCTTCATTAACCCCAAACGCCTCATTCTTCCTTCAGTCTCATATCATCCATTCTCCTTCTTTTCATCCTTTACATACCAAAGAAATATATTTGAAAATCAGCCATTTGCCATACCCTCTTTTTCAACTCTTTTTCAACAGCTGAACAAATATGAAGTTTATACAGATTATGAGTTTATTTTGAAAAGTTTACTTTTACATCTCTGGTCATATATATATATTATATATATATTACATCTCTTTGGTCATATACAGGGTGTCCCATAAGTCCGGCATCATAGGAAAAATAATAAAAATAGGCAAAACAAAAGCTTTTATTTACAGAACGTGCTCAATATGTCCACCATTGTTTTCAGTACACAAATTCAGACGTGATATCACACCCAGTCAGCAAGCACACGGTGAATGATGTCAGGAGTAATGGTGTTACATGCCCCAATAATGCGCTGCCGCAAATGTTCAACACTCCTAATTTTCTCTGCGTATACCAGCGCTTTCAAGTGGCTCCAGAGATAAAAATCTAGTGGCGTGAGATCCGGGCTTCTAGCTGGCCATTCCACAGGCCCTCGACGTCCTATCCAATGACCAGGGAATTGTTGGTACAGGTATTCCCTTACTTGGGTGCTGTAATGTGCAGGAGCGCCGTCTTGCTGGAACCATGTTGGGAAATTTCCTTCTTCGTTCAAGACACTGGGAAATGCTTCTTCCTTGAGCATACGTAGGTAGGTGCCTCCAGTGACATGTTCATCGAAAAAGAGGGGGCCTATGATGCGATCCTTCCAAATGCCACACCATACCATCACCCGAGATGTACCTTGTTCCTTTGAAGAGGTATACCAGTGAGGGTTGTTTTGAGACCAGTAGCGGGTGTTCTGTCGATTTACCTCGCCATTTCCATAAAAAACAGCCTCGTCACTGAACAGAATGGTGTGGGGAAATTGGCATCCCGAGCATAAGAAAAATATGAATTATGGTTTGTAGAAATAGAAAAATATGAATTTCTCCTATGATGCCGGACTTATGGGACACCCTATATATATATATATATATATATATATATATATATATATATATATATATATATATATATATATATATATACATTATTATCTCCAATTTTTTTGAAGTGTGGAAACATATTTCATACTCAGTAAAACCAAATATTAATTTAACTCAATTCCAGGATTCAAGTTGAAAATCTTTCTTATCTCGTCGGCCACTGAAGCCTGCCTTTCAGAAATAATCAATATTCTTTATTTATCGAATGAACCGAACAATTTTTGCTTCTAAAACATGAACTCAAGTCAAATGTTGTACAAATAAAAATCCCGTGTTTTTAATACATTCATAACTGAATTCATTGTCTTTTAGTTCACTTATCTTATCATTAATCGGCATCGGCACCGGCAGAATCGGCCATTTTGGGGGCATCGGCATCCGCCAAATTTAGCCGATTCTCTCACCGATTCTTTGAAATGTTAAAATTTTCATTACAAAGCAAAATCTGTAGCCAATTTATAGAAAATTCAGCAGACAAAAACACTATGTATGATAATTTATACTCATTTCAAAGTGTAATTATATAAAAATATTTTAGTCACGAAAAAGGAAAGTTTAATAAGTTAAGTTGCCCATAACTTCTCTACCTAGCCAATATCTAAATATTATAAACTATCGTAATCCCCTACTCTATGTACTGTACAGTATATTAATAATAATCCTACATTAAGTTGTAATTTATAATTTATATATTAAACCATCTTATTGTGTTCATTTTATTTTAAGTATTTTAATATTTTTATAAACCCAAATTGTATATCTATTTTTTTTATTCAAATAGGCCACCAGGGCCTTGAAATTGTAATGAAAAATATTGTTGTTTACAAAAAATTTTGTTGTTTACATCTTCAACATAAAGAAAAACAATTACTTTAAATATTGGTATTCAATTTATGAAACTAAAATAAATTATTTTATCATTTTACTGAGTAATAAAAATTAGATAACATCATTTTAGCCACGGTGTACGAGTAACAAATTCTGGTGCTGTATATTGTGGAGTGAGCTGAGGAAAAGCATTAAAACAAATATGAAATTAAAAAATATGAAAATTGAAAGTTTTCACATTAAATTTGTAAAATTTATGAAAGGAATTGATTTTTAAATTGTAGTCAAAGAATCGGCATCGGCTAAATTTTGGAATCGGTACATCACTAATCTATATATATATATGCTATTCCCCTCGCGCTACAAGTGACAGATTTATTTACAAAATAGTTTGGTGAATATTTTCTTATAAATTTCAGCTGAGTAAACATGCAATTGTCTATTCTATAACAAGGAAAAAGAAAAATGTTTCCAAGGTCTTTCGTGTATTCAGAAGTACACCTCGTCAGGGAATGAAGGGCGAAAGCGAGATGACGAAAATATATACATATGTACAACGGGACAGAAATAAAAAGATTAGCACATGATTAACAAGAGTTGATTAAAGTCAAAAGGTATTTTAGCAGGATATTGTCAATTTATTGAAATTATTTTAAAAATGGATAAATGCTCTTTCTAGAACAGTGGTAGGCAACCTTTTTTGAAACTGGGTCAATTTGATTTATTGGTAATTTGATAATGGGTCAGTGTTCAAAATTTAAATCAAAATACACTATTTTCCGGACATTTTAAAATAAAAAACACTCTTCATGTAATAATATTTATTAGTTTATATATACTATATACTACAATTGACTGTTCTAGAATATTCCTTTCAATTATATCTGTTTTTAACGAGCGTTTTACAGTAGAACTATCCCACTTAGGGTTGCTAGACATCCCGCATTCTGCGGGACAGTCCCGCATTTGATACAAAAATCAAGCATTATTAAGCATTGGTTTAATAAATTTTTTCTAATTTTGTTTGTTGTAACCGTTGAAGAAATTTAGTTTCAATTTGAAAAAAAATTGGTCTTAAGAAAAAACCTCAGAACAAATTTTGTCCCGCATTCTGCGGGACAAAATTTGTCAATCCTAAATTCCCACTTGATACTATGATTACACCTATACATATGGTTAAACAATGCATTAGAATTATTTGCTGTTCTACACGCATATTTATGCTGTTTTATCCTAATATCTAATGTTTTTCCCGTTTGCTCTATATATATAGCGTATACGGAGTTACATTGTGTACATCCGATCGAATACACACAGCCAACCGCATTGACCAAACTATTCTTTATTAGGTGTGATTTAACAGTATTATGATACTTAAAGACTACGTTGATACCAATTCAAATTTGAAGTTTTTTGTAAGCTTACTAACAATAACTCTTATGTGCATTTTTATTCTGACCATCATCTATCGATAAAATCTTCTATTTTCTCTGCTATGTTTCTTGGGGCATTGAGAGTTGTCAGTCCTGAATTTTTAGATTCCGGGTTATGTAATATCATGAATATTGGTACTAAATTATGTTACCCTATTTCATTTCTAGATAACTGCCTTAGGAAAGTTAAGAATAGGTATTATAATAGTGTAACTGTAAAGGAATTTGAGCGTAAAAATATCCTTAGCCTACCTTACCATGTTAATTTTCAATATCTTCCGACTTTACTTAAAGCAATTGGCATCACCGTAGTCTTTAAGTATGATAATACTGTTAAATCACACCTAATAAAGAATAGCAAGATAATGCCGTTGGCTTTGTGTATTCGATCGGATGTCCACAATGTAACTCAGTATATATAGGCCAAACGGGTAAAACGTTAGATATTAGGGTAAAACAGCATAAATATGCGTGTAGAACAGCAAATAATTCTAATGCATTGTTTAACCATATGTATAGGTGTAATCATAGTATCAAGTGGGATAGTTCTAAAGCGCTCGTTAAAAAAACAGATATAATTGAAAGGAATATTCTAGAATGTGCATTTATCCATTTTAAAAATAATTTCAATAACAGTGCGGGAATGTATAAAATTGACAATATCCTGTTAAAATACCTTTTGCCTTTAATCAACTCTTGTTAATCATGTGCTAATTTTTTTATTTCTCTGTCCCGTTGTACATATGTATCTATTTTTGTCATCTCGTCTTCTCCCTTCATTCCTTGACGAGGTGTACTTCTGAATACTTTGGAATAATTTTTCTTTTTCCTTGTGGGTTTGCATCATTCATTCATTTTACATGTTTATTTGTGAAATTCATCCCAAAATATACATTTATGGATTTGTATTCCATGTTCTCTCTCTCTCTCTCTCTCTCTCTCTCTCTCTCGAGGAACTGCGTGCGGACCTAGGTAGGATAGGAGAGTGGTCCGAAAAATGGCAAATGCCGTTTAACTTGGGTAAATGCAAAGTGATGCACATTGGCTATGCCAATCCCAAGTCGGACTACTCGATGTTGGGGAGTAATATCGAGGTCACTGATTTGGAAAAGGACTTGGGTGTGCTAATTAGCAGCGACCTTAAGTTTACGAAACAGTGCGTAGAGGTGGAAAAGAAAGCCCAGAAGCTGTTGGGGTATATCAGGAGGCAATTTCAGTTTCGGAACAAGGAGATTGTGCTCTCTCTGTACAATTCCTTGGTTCGGCCGCACCTGGAGTATGCAGTGCAGTTCTGGTCGCCCACCCTCAGGAAAGATATTGAGAGGCTGGAGCGAGTGCAGGCGAGGGCCACAAAGTTAATCCCTTCCGTTAGGCATATGGGCTACAATCGACGGTTACGCGCCATGAACTTGTTTTCGCTGGAAACTCGGAGGCTGCGCGGTCAACTGATCGAAGTTTTCAAGCTCTTGCGCGGGTTCAACGATGTCGATTTTAGAAGCATGTTTAGTTTAAATGATAACCCAACTCGCAACAATGGTTGGAAGTTGGATTTGAAACGGTTTAGGACTAGTGTGTGTGGGAATTACTTTACGTATAAGATCTGTGACACGTGGAACAGGTTACCTTCAGAAGTTGTGAACAGTTCCTCTGTGGATCAGTTCAAGAAAAGGTTAGACCAAATCTTGCACACTATTTGAGTGTGCAGAAAATTTTCCGTGGCACCCGTTGCCATTGGTACCTCCTCGGTATGGGCTGCAAGGCCTTTTGAGGTACTTCTTTTCCTTGTAACTCCTTGTAACTCTCTCTCTCTCTGTACACCGAACTGTACACTATGTACACCTGTACACCGAACTCTGTAGCCTGCTAGGGGGCAGGGTGTGTGTAGTTTTAGAAGACTTCAACTGTCGCGGCATAAACTGAGAAGAAAGGACTGCTGATGCCGAAAGGAGGAGGCTAGTTGATTTTGCTGATGAGAACTTCCTGACTCAGTGGTCAGTGGGCCTACACGAGGCGAAAGCGTTCTAGACTTAGTATTCACGACCGAAGACAACCTCGTCACTGGCCTCACCGTTGACGAATCGATGGGCGGGAGTGATCACGGTCTGATTAGGGTCTGTGTCTGCGTCCCTCGGGTGAAGGGTAGTAACTCGAGCGGCAGTAAGCTCGATCTACGGCGGGCAGACTTTGATGGCCTCCGGGATAGCGTAGGTGAGATGGGGTTAGAGGTCGGCGGCGATGTTGAGGGAGTGTGGATGCATCCCGGGACCAGTTTATGGTGCTGTAGTCTGCTGCCATACCCTCAAAACCGGCTACCCCTGCGTCAACGCAGCCTAAGTGGTTCAGTCGGGACATCGTTTCGGCTATCCGAAATAGGAAAGCTGCGTATAGGAGGGCGAAGGCCAATCGTTCCCATGAGAACACTGAGGCGTATGTCCGCCTGTGCAGGGAAGTCAAGGCGAAGGTTAGGCTAGCCAAACGTAACGAAGAACTCCGGGTGGCAAGCCTCTGCAAGGTAAACCCTAAGGAATTCTTCATTTATGTTAATAGTAGAAAGCCCATTAGAAGCATGATAGGCCCGTTAAAGGACCCGGCGCCGAGCTGCAAGCCTCCGACGCGAACATCGCTAATGTGCTGAATGAGTACTCTGCGGGAGTGTTCAGCAGGGAGGACACCCGCGTCATCCCCCGAGCCAGGCGTCAGGCACGAAGGTTCTGGCCTGAATAGTGTTCGGTGTACCGCGACAGTCGTTGCCGATAGAATAGACAAACTGAGCGCGTTTAAGGCTCCTGGGCCAGACCAGTTCCTCCCCAGAGTCTTGCGAGAAGTGCGCGACCAGGTGGCTCCCCACCTGGCTACAGTCTTCAACAAATCTTTGGAGACGGGCCAGGTGCCTGGTGACTGGAGGGAAGCCAACGTGACCACTATCTTTAAGAAAGGAGCTCATGAAAATCCAGGGAACTATCGTCCCATTAGTTTCACTTCGGTCGTAGATAAATTATTAGAGGGGATAATAGCGGATAGGATCGTTGACCATTTGGATTCCTACAAGCTGCTTGGGGACTCCCAACATGGGTTTAGGCGGCATAGGTCGTGTCTCACCAACTTGCTCGAGTTTTTCCACGTCATGTGGAGTGAGTACGATAAGAATAGGGCGATTGATATACTTTATCTCGACTTTCAGAAAGCCTTTGATAAGGTACCTCACCGTCGGCTAATGGCCAAAGTCGACGCGCCTGGTATCGATGGGGAAGTAGGTAGCTGGATTGAAAACTGGCTGAAGACTAGGCGGCAGAGGGTTGTAATTAAAGGGGCTACCTCGGGCTGGGCCTCGGTCATTAGCGGGGTTCCTCAGGGTTCCGTTTCGGGGATCGCCAAATTCACTGATGACACCAAGCTTGGGGCCAGTGTTGGGACGCCCGAAGCGATCGAGCAACTGCGTACAGACCTACGTAGGATAGGAGAGTGGTCCGAAAAATGGCAAATGACGTTTAACTTCGATAAATGCAAGGTCATGTACATTGGCTACGCCAATCCCAAGTCGGACTACTCCATGTTGGAGAGTAGTATCGAGGTCACTGATTTGGAAAAGAACTTGGGTGTGCTAATTAGCAGCCCCCTTAAGTTTATCAAACAGTGCGTAGAGGTGGAAAAGAAAGCCCAGAAGCTGTTGGGTTATATCAGGAGGCAATTTCGATTTCGGAACAAGGAGAGTGTTCTCTCTCTATACAATTCCCTGGTTCGGCCGCACCTGGAGTATGCTGTGCATTTCTGGTCGCCTACCCTTAGGAAAGATATTGACAGGCTGGAGCGAGTCCAGGCGAGGGCCACAAAGTTAATCTCTTCCGTTAGGCATATGGGCTACAATCGACGCTTACGCGCCCTGAATTTGTTTTCGCTGGAAACTCGGAGGCTGCGCTGTCAACTCATTGAGGTTTTCAAGCTCTTGCGCGGGTTCAACGATGTCGATTTTAGAAGTATGTTTAGTTTAAATGATAACCCAACTCGCAACAATGGTTGGAAGTTAGATTTGAAACGGTTTAGCACTAGTTTGTGTGTGTGGGAATTACTTTACCTATAAGGTCTGTGACACGTGGAACAGGCTACCTTTAGAAGTTGTGAACAGTTCTTCTGTGGATCAGTTCAAGAAAAGGTTAGACTGATTCTTGCCCACTATTTGAGGGTGTAGGAATTTTTCCCTGGCACCCGTTGCCATTGGTACCTCCTCGGTATGGGCCGCAAGGCCTTTTGAGGTACTTCTTTTCCTTGTAACTCTCTCTCTCTCTCTCTCTCTCACAACACACACACACACATATATATATATATATATATATATATATAATGTCTTGGGTTAATAATAAAAAAGAAGAATACATGTATTAATATTGGTAATAGTGATAACAATATTAATGATGGTGATAATGGAGGGGATAGAGAAGAAACTCAATGATATTTGAAGGAATAACGACGAAGGGACTAAACTAGATTATAAAACTTGTCAGAATTAGAATCCAAGGTCAGTTTTTTAAAATTCTATTCAGTTGAGTTTACAAAGACAATTTTTACATGTTGAGTCTGCAGATATATATAAAAAATACAGATATATATATATGGGTGGGGCAAAAGTCTGGCCCCATAGGAAGTTTATAATGGAAAAGAAAATTTCGGCCTACCTTAATGTTTTAATTCAGAAATTACAATAGGTGTTCAAATTGACGTCCACCTTCTTCTAAACACTTTGTTAACGTACACAACTGATTTAAGGTGATTTAAGATTTAAGATTTAAGGAAAAAATAAAAATAATTACAGACAAAAATTTTAGTCTATGTGAACATAAACCTCCTATGGGGCCAGACTTTTGCCCCACCCTATATATATATATATATATATATATATATATATATATATAATATACACACACACACACACACACACACACTATATATATATATATTATATATATATATATATAATATATATATAATATATATATATATATATATATATATATAATAATAATTAAAGGTGTAAATTCGCAATTCAACCCGTACAATATGAGTCAGTGGCCAGACGGTATTATTGTCAAAGAGTTTATTCACTTTTCCAGGAGATTTGATAACAGGCAAAATAATAATAATGATAATAATAATAATAATAATAATAATAATAATAATAATAATAATCGCCCGAACGGTAATATCTGAAATTTGTACTGTGTATAATAATAATCATAATAAAAAATTTCCTATCAGTCATGACGGATAACTTGTTGAAAATAGTCTCATATAACGTGAGGTCAGTAAGGAATTCAATTATAAATGTTCATAAAATCTGTGACAGTGCAGATTTGATACTCCTGCAAGCAAGAGCACTGGCTACCTAAGCAAGAGCTTAAATTCCTCTCTACCATCCAGGATGACTTTATGTACCATGCGTCATCCGCAGTAGACTTCTCAGATGAATTAATGTACGGAAGGCCTTTTGGTGGTGTTGCTTTCTTAATAAGACAAAATTTGTCAAAACATATAAAATTTTTAACAAGCGTTAATGTAAGGTTGTTAGGCATTGAATTACGAGTGAACAATGATTGCATATTAAATGTAAACTGTTATTTACCATACAACAACGGCAGTAACCTAGATGAATACATTGATTTGCTGTACAAAATTAAGTCATTATCAGATAACCCCAAATATTCTCACTGTATAATAATGGGGACTTTAACGCGCATGTGAACGCGGAATTCTTTGTAGAATTGGGAAACATGCGCGAGTCGGCCAAATTAAGTATAAGTGATGTCGATGTATTTGGGGTAACCAATGGTAATTTTACATACGTTAGTGATACGAGTGGTACACCAGGTGGATTGATCATTGTCTCACTAGTAATAATCTAAAGGATCGAATTGTTAGAGTTCATATTCTGCATGATTTCCTTCTTTCTGGTCATAGACCTTTAGAACTATTAATTAATTTTACCAATTTATGCGCAACACGACATAACAAGAACTCAGTAGGTAAGAATAATCGCGTCGCTTGGTCTAATGTTAATATGCAACAGAGAATAGAATACAAAGACAGAACAAGTCACCTCTTTAATAATTTAGAAATTTTGCATCTTGCCTGTAGTAATCCTTGCTCAAATGATTCTCACTGTAAACTCATAGATAGGTATTATAGTAAGATAGTATCCCTGTTAAGAGAAGCAGGAAGCCCCCTGATTAAATCTTACAACTATCATACTAAGATTATTCCTTGATGGAATGATTTTATTGCACCCCCCCCCCCCCCCCCGAAGAGGGAATCGAAAGACGCCTACGATTTGTGGTGCTTTCATGGTAGACCCAGATTAGGACCAGTATACATGAATATGTGAAGAAGTCGGGGTCAGTATAAGGCGGCCAAAAGGCGATGTAAACAGGAAGAAGAGTCTATTCGACCATCAAAAGCCTGTGAAGCTCACATAAATAACAACAGTAACAAATTTTGGAAATTTGTAAAGAATCAAACGGGTGTCAAATGTGTCCTCCCTCCGACAAACAATCGATGGGGGTGTCCGGGGAGGATGAAATTGCAAAGCTGTGAAAAAATCACTACTGCAACATTCTTAACAGTGTGAGTAGGGATAATCTTAAGATAGACTGCAGCGAAACGCCTGTGGGAGGGACAAGGGAAAATACTTTGATATCAGTTCCTGAAGTAAAGAGGTTAATTAAAGAGTTAAAGACTGGTTCTGTGTCAGGGGTAGATGACCTATCGAATGAACACTTAAAATATGCCACTGACGTGTCATGTCTGCATATATCACTGCTCTTATCAGCCATGATTGCTCATAGCTATATCCCTGCAGAGTTCATGAGGGTATATGTCTTGCCCCTGGTCAAAAATAAGTATGGAGACATTTTGTCCAGCAATAATTACAGGCCTATTGCTGTCGCTTCCTGCTTATCGAAGCTACTAGAAAAACTCTTGTTACACCGATTAAGTGATTACGTATGGGCATCTCCTAATCAGTCTGGTTTTAAAAGGTCCCACTCAATTGAACTGTGTATCTATGTACGTAAAGAAATAATATCTAAATACACTGACAGTAATTCAACTATTTATAGCTGTTTCCTAGATATAAAGAAGGCATATGATAGAGTGAACCACAATATTTTATTTAAAAAACTAGAAGACAGGAAGGTTCCCATGTACATAATTATTAAATTTATTGAAATTTTGGTATTCCCACTAATCTTTTACCGTTAGGTGGGGCAATGTACTCTTCGAATGTTTTGGTTCCTCTTGCGGGGTGAGACAAGGCTCCTTGCTCTCTCCTATGCTGTTTAATGTGTATATTGACGGATTAATTGCTTCACTTAATGAGGCAACAGTAGGATGTTGTATAGATAACACAACGATAAATAACTTAGTTTATGCCGATGATATGGTGTTAATAAGTCCCTCTGTTAAAGGTCTGTTTCGGCTACTAAAAGTCTGCGAAGTGTATTCGCAGAACCATGATATTCTTTTCAATGTTACAAAAACTACTGTAAGGTTATGCAATTTCATCCTAAAAGCTGTAAGCAGCCGGCTGATATTAGGTTTAAAATGAAAGGTGAAGTAATTGAGGAGGTACAAGAGTTTAAGTATTTGGGTTAAACTATCACCAGCTCCTTGAATGATGACTCAGATATATGAAAACAATCTCGAAGCCTTTGTGTTAAAGCGAATATGACTATAAGGAACTTTCGGTTCTGTACAAGTGAAGCTAAAGACACTCTCTTTCGTACTTTCTGCAGTAATATATACGGACAGCAACTGTGGGTGAATTATGAAAAAAAGGTTCTGGCAGAACTCTAAATTTGCTGTACAACAGGTCTTTTAGACTCTTACATAAATTATCGCCGAGATGCTCAGCTTCGCAAATGTTTGCTACCCGCAATGTCCCGAGCTTCCCGGAGGTAACAAGACACGCTCAATACAGTCCAATGCAAAGAATTAAAAATCAACCAACCCGATCATCCAAGCTCTCCATGAGTCCTGCCTTTTATCCTCTAAGCCAGTGGTTCCCAACCTGGGGTCCCCGGACCCCTGGGGGTCCGCGAAGGTAGTACTGGGGGTCCGTGAGCTTTCAATATTTTGAGAGGCTCCAATGGAAATCGTACATTTACCCACGATAAGGGTGCTCAGGCTAAAATTTCAAGTTTCCTCGCTCTTGGCTGGAATTATTAATACTTTTTTAATACGCTGTATTTTAATTGCATACTCACTTATATGTCCTTTATTTGATAGTGAAAAATGAGAAAACGAGTTAATTATTAGTTAATAAAAACAGTTTGTTTGGTAGACGGAATCTTTCAAAAACATGGGGTCCGTGGGAAAAAAATAAAAATAAAAGGGGTCCTTGGTGGTGAAAAGGTTGGGAACCACTGCTCTAAGCTATGGAATTCATGGTACGAAAACGTCTGTCTGTAGCTCCACTAAACCTTAACATTACGGTATCATTTCTAATCAATTGTGTACATACAGTATTTCTATCCTTAGTATGTGAACTGTCATTGTATTAATAATATTTGTCATATGGACTATAGTCTGCCAATAAACCTTTTCATTTTCATTTTCACTTCATTTATATACAGGGCGTCCCAAAAAAATGTATACACACTTTAACAGCTGATAGCTCAATTGATGTTTCTTTCTTTCCAAGTTAAACCCATTAGAATTAATAATGGCAGTCAGACTAAGCTTTGAACAAAGGAAATTCATTCTAAAATGCTACTGGAAGTGTGAAAACGCAGTTGAAGTGCAAAGACAGTTTAGGAGGGAGTTTCAAACAGATCCACCAACGCGACTTACCATCACTCGAATTAGAGATAAGTTTGAAGCCGATGGAACTATTCAGAATGTCCACAAGAAGCGTTCCGGAAGACCACGGACATCGACAAGCCCCACAAAGCAAGAAAGAGTACTGGAAACGTATCACCAAAGTCCAAGAAAATCTGTGCGGCAAGCGAGTCGTGAGGTAGGAATTTCAGAATCGTCTGTCCAACGCATTTTGAAGCGCTGTCAATGGAAAAGTTACATTCCAAGATTAGTCCATGCTATTAATGAAGATGATCCGGACCGAAGAGTGGAGTATTGCGAGTGGTACTTGGCACGATGTGGATGTGGATTGGACGAAGGGGTTTCGTAGAATACCCTCCGCGTTCACCAGACCTCACACCACTAGACTTTTTTTATGGGGATACTTAAAAGACAAAGTCTACGCTATAAAACCTGCAACAGTCGCTGAATTGAGTGCAGCCATTGAACGAGAATGCACACAAATACCAAACGAAATGTTTCGTGATGTTTGCGATTCCATTGCTTCGCGTTATCAGCACCTGGACCAGAACGGACGTCAGTTTGAAAACAGGCGTTGACAAAACAATTAAATAATGTCTGTAGATTCTATTACATTTTGAAAATGAAATGTATTTTAATAAACACTGCCTTTATAATTATTTAAAGTGTGTATACATTTTTTTGGGACGCCCTGTATATATATATATATAATATATATATATATATATTATATATATAGAGAGAGAGAGAGAGAGAGAGAGAGAGAGAGAGAGAGAGCCAAGTGGGGAGTGCCAGTGCCAGAGGATAGTTTATTGGCTGAAAAATGGAGGGGAGTGGATGATATGAGACTGAAGGAGGAAGTGGGTGTGAGGTGGGAGGAATGAGATCATCTTAATAGATTTAATGAATTGTCACGTACTAAAGGGAATGCATGTGGAACGCGTTATAATAATGAGTTCAATAGGGTCATTAACCTGCATATATATACTATTATATATATACAGTATATACGTGTATATTTAGGATCCACCCTGTCTATGTATGCGCCTTAGTAATAATATATTGGTTTGTGGGACGCAGTAACGCGCACATCCGTCACTGATGGGCTTAGATACGCACGAGATTTCTGTGCATAGCACTTGTGTTATGGTACCCTCATCGTGGTAGCTGACTACGAGTTATAGGAGGAGAAGAATGGTAACAAATAATTCCTACAACAAACCCTAAAAATGAACTGGAATGTTGCAGAAGGGGTCGAGCGTACGATAGGTTGGAGGTTCGACTCCCATTGGTGACTATACTCTATAGTCAAGGTTAGGTTAGGTTACGTTACTATAGTCTATACTCAACTGGTACTCACACACATTAGGTTAGGTTAGGTTACTAGTCTATATTCATAGGTTAGGTTAGGTTACTATAGTCTATATTCGCATGTTAGGTTAGGTCATTGATGCTGCACACCACACACACACACACACACACACACACACATATATATATATATATATATATATATATATATATTGAATATCTTCCTTTTACTTCTGTATATTATACTTATACTGGTACCATATGCTGTCTCTGTTAGTTTATTATATGTACGCGCACCATTTATTAAATGTACGTGAAGTAAATAAGGAATGTTTTTCTACTTTATGTCCACTCCACTTTACTGATATTTATTAATGTTATTTTTCTTATGTCTTTGGAGGGATTTTTACATCTATTTTTATACGATAAAGATTAATGAAGAAGGAAAAGGTCCCAAAACGAAACACTATTTTCATATCGTGACACATACAGTACAAATTATAAAACATCGATACTGTCATAGTTTTAATTAAAGGGATTCGGATGTGGGATATATGGATTCAGACTGGGGTTGTTCATTAATACGTGGGATCTGAATTGGAATGGGGCTTTTTTTTAGGAGGGGGGGGGGGGAGCTGGGCAAAAGGATTCAAATCAACTGCAAAAGTCTCGTTGAGAAAAAGAATTCGAATGAATCTATCCCCTTCGCATAACTAAGCGCAATCAATGACGACTACAGGCAAATATTTTAGTTAACAAAGAAATCAGAAAGTAATACCAAAATTCAGGTAATGGAGGGATGATAGACGGAAATACTCAGTTAATTAAATAAGGTAGTTCCAGCTTTCACCTGTCATCTTCATCTGTGTATTTGAATTTCAACATTAATTTCTAATTTCTTCGTAAACTTAGATATAAGCCCGGAAGGAGACGTAGAAAACCCTTTGATCTTGGAGAAAACTCACCGGGGAGTGGTTCTCCACTGTATCTGAAACCAACAGGACGTAACGAGCATCTCGCTTCGAGCGCTTCCGGACTGCTGGGTCTGCAACGAGCAAAATTATCGTTTTGTATTAAAGTTGCAAAACAAAATGTCATAATCATTTACAGAGCTAAAAAAAATAATAAATATTTCATTTTACGCTTATATTATTGTTATCATTATTATTATTATTAGTGAGTTTTCTAGAAATACAGGTAATGTCGCTATTGTTGCTTTAATTTTAATATACACATATACAGGGTGGCCCAAAAGTCTGTTGCCCCGATGCATAGGTTTAGAATGCGTCGGGACAACAGACTTTTGTGCCACCATATATATATATATATATATATATATATATATATATATATATATATATATATATATATGCAGTTCTCAAGCTTTTCATACAAAGTAGTCGGAATAATACTTAAAGGAAGAGAAGAGGCAAGTCTAAGAAAAGTTTCCTTCAAAAAGAAATCTAAAGAGATCTGCAAATGAAATTTGATCTTTTTCATTCTTAAAATAAAGCAGCAATTTCTTTAAATGGAACTTACACTAAGAATTGTTGATCATTCTTACTAGTCTTTGGTTCATTTCTGTACAGGAAGAATCTAGTAAAGAGAGTTTCTCTGCATTTACGTCACGACTACCTTTTGGATGGGAAAGTCCTTCTTTCACGTCCATAGCAGTTTCACCGTCTTTTTCATCTTCAGAATTGTTCTCTTCATCTTCTTCGTAAATTATATCGTCTAAAGGATCGTTTTTATCAATTCAAAACTCATGAAGTCATCGACGTAACCTTCATCCAGAGAATCTTCCACTCTCCCAAACCTCTGCGATATAATCATGCATTAAACCTTCTTCATCGAATATAATGTTCGGTGTCATCATCATCATCATCTATGAATAGAGCAGGATCAAGTTCTACGTCATCGTCTGTATCTTCGTCAGCGTCCATGCTCTTTAAAATATCCTGTTCCATTTCGGTTTTTATTTCTCTGTTCCCGTAGTCTGGCACTCCTCTATTTCCTTCTCCTCGTCGTCTTCTTCCTCCATACTTTGTTGTCCTTTTAGAATCCATTTTGAGTAACTGAGCCACTGACGCCTGTTCGCTTCATTGTCTTTGCCGCTGCTACAGGACTCGCTTCCACTGCTGCTACTTTTTCGTTCCTCCGTCGATGAGGCGTTTATTGAGGGTTTTGGAGAGTCTACGATGGTGATCCACTGGTCGTGGTGGGTGGTGTGTCAAATCAACCGAAGTTACGTTCTCACCACGACTAAGTTTGGCCGGTTTGCAACCGCTGGAAGGCGAGAGCGCTTCGCCACTTCTCTGGCGGACGGATTTGACGCTACAAATTGTGTCGCTATCCGTTTCGCTCGTAGTGCTCTCCGTAGTTTCGTTGTCGATTGCACTTACCGAAGGGACTTTAGCGAAAGGATGATATATCACAATGTTTGAAATCTTCGATGGCTGAGTGTCAAATATAGGATTACCAGGAGCAAATAAGGACTCCTTCTTGGATGTGGAAGCAATAGGCGTTCTTATGTCCCAAATCATGCTTTGTTTTTGAGTAATTGAACTTTCTGTTTGAGAATCTAATTCCTCAATATTATAATCGATATCCGAGAGGAAATTTTGGTCCTGTTGTTTTTCAGTGTTGGTATTCTCTGTTTCTTCCTTTGTACTTTCTTTTGCGTTTAGTTTATCACGTTGTTCTGTCTGATTCTCATTTTGTACTTCGGTTTGATTCACCTCATTTTTTTCGCTTTCAGCATTTTTATCAGAAGATTCTTCCTCCAAAACATCTCCTCCGTCCATAGAATCGAACGATGACTGAATAGCACATTCAAATTTACGCCTTAAGTTAACGGCTGCTTGTACCAGGCGTATAATTGTACACGCCATTCTTCTGACTGCTTCGACTTGATTCCTGTATTACAGTTTCCTTAGCGGTTTCAGAAGGACTCATTATCAGAGATGAAAGCGAAAAGTGAGAGCTTTTTTCCATTAACAGCGAAAGTAGATCGATTCGATGATGAAGATCTCTTTTACATTTAATAAATTCTTCTCTGCATGAGAATATGTTCAACCAAATATACTTCTAATCAGGTTAAGGTAGCCTTTAAACCTTAAACATAGATAGAAATTATTTCTATTAAAATCACTTTCATCTGAAGAAGTGTGAAAATTAGAAAACAGAAAAATAAAAATAAGTTGAGTAACAATTAACTTTTAACTATTAATTATAACAAACCTTACGAATAAAATGTCGTAAATAGTATAAGAAATAATATGTATATAATTAATTCACTAAAATTAAAAGAAAAAAGTACAATTTGCAAAGAAGTAGAAATATTAAAGTTTCCCATTAGCGTTTTCTTATTTACATTTTCTTTCTCTCCCCTCGGAATACAGCTTTCTCTGAACGCAAAGTTATGACATAAAGATCAATTTCTACTAAAATAACAACGGCACAAACTGTATTCGAAGACCAGTTTACACTGAAATATGCTTTAGATATTTATGAAGAACTTAAAGCACTAAATTCAGGGGTTTTAAAGCACAACAATGGCGTAAATACAAACCACTCACAGCTAAGCTACGCTAAGCATTGACACAACTCCCACGCTACGCAACGACTGAATTCCTGAAATCCAGAATTCATAATAAGAGATCCTTTACCCTACCATTGGCAACCACACACTGGGATTGATTCATTTGAATTCTGTTCCCATAAATTAATTTTCGTTTTCTTTCAAAAACTAATTTCATTAATTTGATTTTTCTCTTGTTAGAATGAAAATTCCGTTTATCCAATATCGATTAAGGGTTTCTGCAAAAGCAGAAATTGTTTAAAAGAAAGGCAACTTTCACATTCTTTGAATTAAAACTAATAACTACGTTATTGCTGACATCATTTATTATATGGTTCACCACATTGTTAGAAAGGTTATTGCACTTCAAATGCAGTAACAATTAGCAAAGAATAATACTATCAAAAGAAAATTATATTATTATCGATATTAGTAACATACATGAGTGTTATTACTTATATTAATAATATAATGCAATTTTATAATTAAAATCGCAATGAACCGAAGTTATTATTATTATTATTATTAGTACTAGTAGTAGTAGTAGTAGTAGCAGTGAACTGCGTTTACAGTGCACGGTAGTAGGAAAAGCAACATTAATAAAAAGCAATAACTGGAAAAGTAAGTAAAAGCTTTTCTTTGTATTTTATTGAGGCACAGGATTCTCGCCCCTTTACTGATAATAATTCTTCTGATATTGGATAGAGAGAGAATGTGATTCTTTTCTCTTAAATGGTAGTGAGGAAAATCTTAAGAGCCAAAAGCCAACATCGGTTTTGAAATGAGTGGCAAATATTAAATAAGCAATCTACAGCGATATGTGTTAATTCCTCCGGGACAAATTTTCAAATTGGATTGATAAATAGGAGAGGATAGACGAACTATGTCGTAAACACTAACTTATACAACGAAGGCATGCTGGAAATATTCTTTTTAAACCGCGTTGTGCGGATGCACAGAGAAAATATAACATATAGTTTTAAATGGTTCATTTATATAATAAGTTTATTTGAAATGCTTACAAAAATGAATTAATAATTTCTTTCAACGAATTAAATATTTTCGACCAATTTCAGTAAAATTTTACTAAAGGAAACACTATGCTACGCCCAAAAACCTCTACATTTAATTATTTATTTATTTATTTATTTTTTTTATTTTAGGCTAACAAAGTGTTGTGTTCAAAATTATTATCCTGAGTTTTGTTAAAATTCAGCTAAATAAATGGTGTTACTTTAAAATAAATATGGTTTAGGTTAACCTCATTATAAGAGTATACTATTTACTTGGAATATAATGCTTTTCAAATTTTCTACATGAAGTCAACACCCAAATCCAAGTAAATATAGTCTTATATTGTTTATAAGACTGTTTATTGTTTATAAGATGTTCTCAGGGTTCTGTCCCATCACCCATTCTTTTCCTTTTATTTATTAATGATCTTTTAATTCGCACTTTCTGTCCTATTCACTCCTTTGCCGATGATTCCACTCTTCACTTCTCCACCCGCTTCCCAAAGTGTCCCTCACAGCAGGCACTCCATGATTCGAGTAAGACGACTACAGAACGCCTGACATCTGATCTTTCTGCTATATCTAATTGGGGCAGAAAAAACCTTGTGGCATTCACTGCCTCAGAAACTCAGTTCCTCCATCTATCTACTCGTCACAATCTTCCACACGACTATCTCCTTACCTTCAACAACACACAACTCAATCCTTTGTCTTCTCTTGGTGTTTCCTTTTCTTGTGATCTTTCCTGGAAAGATCACATATACTCTCTTTCTAAAACAGCTTGTAAGAGGTTAGGTGTGCTGTACCGCCTCCGAGTTTTTTCACCCCCACTCAGTTGCTGTCTCTGTGCAGGGGTCTCGTTCGCCCCTGTATGGAGTATGCTTCTCATGTGTGGGATGGCTCAACGCACACAGCCGAACTTGACCGGGTGGAACCAAAGGCTTTTCGTCTCATCAATTCCCCGCCTCTTACTCACTGTCTTCAAAATCTCTTCAATCTCTTCGTCGCAATGTTGCCTGTCTCTCTTTACTCTCGCTATCATAACGGACATTGCTCTTCTGAACTCTCTAACTGCATGCTTCATCCTTTAAGGAGAGTACGCAGCACCAGACCTTTTACACTTTCTATTTCGTTTCTGTCCAACTCTCTAACGCAAGGGTTAATCGGTATTTTCAATCTTTCTTCTACTCAACCGGTGAACTCTAGAACAATCTTCCTTAATCCATCTTTCCTCCTGTCTATGACCTCCCATCTTTCAAACCCAGTGTCTAGGCATCTCGAAAATCCCAGACCTTGATTTTGGCTCTCTTCTTCTTCTATGGGGGGGGGGGCGCTTTTGCGGCCATTCGCCCTTGGCCCCTCCTTCCTGCATAAAAAATAATCCAAACCAAATTTATTTTCAGGTAACATAATTTAGTTTGTTCAATTTTAACAAAACTGAGCTTGTAATTTTGAACAGGGTGCTTTATTGGTCGAAAATCCAATCAAATTTTTTGTTTAAATTAAATAGTTTTTAATGTGAGTTCTGTAAATACATATAAATAAGAAACACATTTTGAATTTAATTTTAAATTTTACGAAATAATTTAATCTTTAATGCAAAATTTGTAGCAGTCTTAACTGCAATTTATTACCTAATTACTTTAATGAGCATGTTATTTTTGTGTTTTTCGTGTGATCACAGTGATATTAAATTTTTTAAGGAATTTTGTTATTCGATTCATAATCTTAAAAACTTCAGACAAGAATTCAGCTAATTTCACGACTTTCCAGACCGACAACGCGACGGACTGATACACTGACGAAAGTGCTTCTTGAAAGCTTTCTACCTTTTTTTCATATAAATAGAGATGTTAAACTGCATGAAAAGAAACATCAACTGCGTCTATATTAAGTCAACGTCAAATTCTCGAAAAGGATAGCGATCAGAGCAGTACTAAGGGTGACAGCTACGACATTTTGACCAATCTTTGCTCAATAATTTTCTAATTATGTGAAACGTCCAAGCGACATAAATATGTCGCATGTGTTTAAACAATGACACTTTATATATATATATATATATATATATATATATATATATATATATGAAGAAGGAAACCATTCTTCAGGAAGACGTAAATTTTTATTTCTTTACACCAATACAGTTTCGGCTCCTCGTGAGCCCTTCCCAATTGGTAATGACCGTATAAACAGAGAATAGTCTCTAACATGACGAAATACTGCACTTTTTTCATTCCCCACCCTCACATCTCTCTTGTATCCATAAATTCTTTTATTGAGGTTCCTTCCCGTTTCTTCCATGTATACATTAATATATATATAAATTGACGATTGGTTAGGTTAAGTAGTAATATTTTCGTTAAAATAATGTTGTATTTGATGAATTCATTTAAATAATGTCTCCTAAAGATCCTAGTGTAGTTTACGTTCCCAACTTTGACCTAGTGTAGTTTGTGTCCCCTTTTGCGTCAGGGGGACGTAAACTACTCTTGCTCCAAACATTTTAAATTATACTGTATTATTACTGCATAACAAGAATGTCATGAATGCCGCTAATTTCCCAACCCCTCCGAATGGTCTCCCTCATTTTGTGTAGGTTATCCCAAGCAGAGACAATCCATTTAGCATGAATAGGCTTCAATGTGGAGAGCTTCAAATCTATCTTATTGAGAGATTCATTTACGTTGAGTGCTGCTGAAACTTTATCCGCATACCGAGAGGTAAAACTTGCCTTGAAATACGACCTCAACCTCGACCCATCACAGTCCAGAATAAATGTCGTCATTCATGACGTCATTTTAATCTGTAAGATTATAACTAGCAACTGTTGACCGCGAAATTATGATGCCGCGAACTCGTCCAAGGATATGAAAGAGCGAAAATTTGCTGCCGCGAAATTAACCTGGTTTACAGTATATATACTTATGAACTCATACAATATTATACTAATGTTTGTAGAATGACGTTGATGGGCCAAACCGAAGTGTTGACATGGTTACGGACATGATCTATGCTCATACCATATTTCTACAGCGTATGACGAACACCGACTCTGAAAATGAATCCAACTCAAGATAAAATTGCACAGCGAGCCCGGATAATTGGTGTCAAGTGTGGGGTTAATGAAATTTCCTTCCCCATTTCCTTGTAGACACCCGTCGAAGAAATCAGACAAGTACGAAGAGAATCGGTGCCAAGGGTTAAACAAGAAACCCTCGTGACAAGATACTGTGGTAAAGAAGAGTGCATGAGGACCATCGCAACGAGTGAGCAGAGTACGGTTTTCAGAAAGACCACGAGATCGAGAACAGCAGCGCAGGAAAAACTCCCCCCTCCTTCGAAGCTTCAAACAGCGGACGAACAACAGAAGGATTGACGTTTCTTTTCGGGAAGTAGGAACCCGAAACTTTACGTAATAGGTGAGCGACCTTAGTAGCATAAACTGCCCCGAAAGAAATTCATTCCGGTATTAAAATGTTTCCCACTTAATTTTTATATGAATTAAATCCAAAGTATTTCTCCCTGTTCATCCACTTTTGAATTTGGAACGAACCAGGAAGTTTTGTTTCCCCCTGAATTAAGAATGTGGACGGCATTCTTCTTGTTTCAACATATACATATATAGATTCTCCGTTACCAAGCGAACGTTAGATATTTTAAATGTAAAAACCTTTTTACATAAATAGAATGTGACGTCATTTGTAAAATGAATGAATTAAATAATAAAAAATTTATATTTTACTTGTTTGCCAAAAAAATCTAAATCATTGAAAAGGACAATCAAAGAAAGTAACATATTTTTCAATGTCATTTCATAAACTAGTTCCCATCGTAAACAGGATGTGAAAATATTATTATGAATTAATTAATATCTTTTATAGAGAGACATTAAAAACGGGTTTGCCGTTAGTTGTTTGCAAAAATGTCCTTGATCGGTTCATTACTTCTTTAAGAGAGGTTGATGCAGGAGAGAGTTGAGTGCAAAATGTTTTGAGGTATATATACAAATGAAACTTGTTTGGAATTTAATTAGCAGTTAAATAAAAAGAATTGCACCACAAGTTTTATCGCAATAAGTGAATAAAAGTTTTAACTTCAAAGAAAGTATATTTTAATAGTTTTACTTGCATCTCAAGGGGGAATAGATTGTTTTGTGGTGTCTCTTTTGCAGGGACGCTTTCCACCCTCTTTTCAGAAGAAGCAAGTAGGATTTGCCAACTCGAAGCAGATGTTCCTCCAATGACCCCCCAAGTCCAAAGGCTCAGGCCAATTCTCCTGCCTGAACGTCTACGACATTGGATTCGTTGTTCTCCGTTAAGCCAGGAACAAGATGGAAATTCACACCGTTGTGAGAGTACCTCGATCCAAGAAATCACTAGATGAACTCCAACAGCCCCCTGGACACCCAGGATGACCAACCCTCGAGCTACCAAGCCGAAGAATTTCGCGGAACGATAAGACTATTTAACTCTCCTTAAAATTTTCTCATTAAGTAATTGCCAAGTTAATGCTTGCCTAGAAAATTGAGTAATTAAGAAAAATTTAGTGTTATGTGAAAAAGATTATAACGTGAGAATAATAATTTGCATAGCGAAGTATAATTGGTTTTCAGGAAACAAACGTTGAAAACGGTAGAGAAAATGTACCTTGATAAACTCCTGATTGAAATGCTTTATTACCATTTCCAAATCCTGAATTATTTTAAACCAGTAATTTAGTACGCTCTAATGAATTCTCGTAGTAATAATCTAAGTGTTTTACATTATTCTCGAACTATGCGTTTATTTTCTCATTCTAACCCTTTCCTATGTGTAATTATGTGCAAAGGTATGATTACAGCATTCCACCCCTGTGTTCGATTAAGTGCTCTTATTTCATTATATTATAATTGATATTTTTAAAGATTTAATGACGTCAATTTGTATAAATCCTTGACTGTAATTTGTAAACGTCCCTAAGGGAACATTATACTTTTAACGATTCAATGACGTCATTTTGAATAAGTATATAATCTAGGAAATGACTAAGAGCCCATTTCCGCTGCAAGGCAAGAGAAAACAATTATTGAAGTATTTAGAACAGAAGCATTTTATTTATACAATATACGTCGATTAATTGTTATTAAGTAAGATATATAAGCTTCTAATTTAAATTTTCTCTTCTCTGATGCACGGAAAGGATCTGAAAACTATATAATTTATTATTTCTTCGTCTGTGTGTTTCTAATTTCTCTTTCTCTTTATTTTACTAACTATTGTTTTATTATGTATTAAAATGATTTAATAAAGAAATTTTATATATGTTAATGTAATAGAAATGATTATTTCATAATGGTATATGTTAAGGTTGCTTATTCAATTATTGTATAACTGAATGATTTAAATTAGATAAACCTAGTAACTGTTCATTTCATGATGGTATACGCTAAAGTTTTGCTTATTCCAATTATTGTATAAATGAATGATTTAAAGTGGATGGAGTTATTGAAGAATAGGGACCCCAGCCTTCTTTAGCTAGGCTTATAAGGCTAACTAACGAAAATATCACGACCTAACCTAACCAATCGTTAGGTTAACTCTACGCCCTTGACGATTGGTTAAGTTAGGTCATGATATTTTCGTTAGTTAGCCTTATAAAGCTAACTAAAGAAGGCTGGGGTCCCTATTCTTCAATAGCTCCGAGCTGTTTTGTAAACATAGGTAATCTTAATTAGGTTTATCTTTAAATTTGAACAAATATAATATACATTTATAAATTGGTTTCCCTTAGGAGGATTAATGTGCTATAGAACTATATATCATGTAAATTCAAGACTTCTTAATACGAGCGCGTCAGATTTTTTTTAATTATTTTTTTAAAAGTTGGACGGCTGTTATATTATCTTTCGTCATTTCCAATTTATATTATTTCGTTAAAACCATATAAAGTCCGAAGCTATAAAAAACTTGAAGTCGCTTCACGACTGCAACCCATGCGAACAAAGGGTTCAGATTATTTTAAGAATTGTATTATTCATTCAGTATTTCCTTTCAACCGGAAGTCACACGCTAAGTGACGCAAAGGCACCTCGCGTTGGGGATTTCCTTCCAAACGGAAGCCAAACGAGCTGAGGTATAACGAAGGCACCTCGTGCTTTGCCGTCACCACCTCATACGAATGCCGCAGAGGACTTCCCTTTTTCTCATATATAAGTATATAAGGAAGCGCTTCAAACCCTTAACTCAGATTCTTGCGCGCGGTCAGACGCAGATCTCCGGATAGGGCTGGATGCCCTATCCGTTATTACCTCCTTTCAGAGGAGAAGCCAACAGACTACATTCGAGTAAGCAAATTCAGATTAAGCCTCGCGGTAAGAAAAGCAAGCATCGCTTATGAGAAATCTTCGATAAAATTGAGTAAGTCTAAAAATAACTGAGATAAAGTTGAACAAGAAACGACTTGACTCCCATTTGTTTTTAATTTGAATATTAAGGCAATCTGATTCAAGCACATAAACAAAAACTTTGCTATGCATTTTCTTGTCCCCTCGGACCCGCAAACGCACTCAGTCTGAGTGCCTGAGTAAGTACGAAATCGCGACGTCTTCAGGTCTACTTCGTCGGGAGTCTTATATTTTTGTCATCACACGGGAAGGCAAAAAGAAAGAAAAGTGTAACATATATATATATATATATATATATATATATATATATATATATATATATATACACACACAGAAGGTTAACAAAATAAATAGACATCACGATGATTGCCTTCAACAACAGATGGCAAAGCTTATCACTGGTATTCCAGAACGTGTGTCAGCTTTACATAATGGAAAGAAGAAAGCAACACGATTCTAAATACTCTATGTTGCTTAAATAAATTTGTTATTCACTGACTTTTACTATCAAATCAAAAAAAAAGGTGCTCATTTTCTTTTCTTAACCCTTTATATATATATATATATATATATATATATATATATATATATATTGCGTTCCAAATTATTAAGCAGATTACATTTTCTCCAATGTTTTCAAAAGTTTTTCCCCGATTTCAATGAAATTTGTAGCAAATAATCACTATTATAGCAGCATTGATGGTATTCATTTCGATAAAATATTTTGATAATTAAAATAATTACCTCATTTTATTGAAAAATATGTAAAATATTGTGTTCCGAATTATTAAGCAAGTATTCTATTTAGGGATCTAAATGGTGAAAATGGGTAAGAAGAAGGATTTAACACTAACTGAGAAAAGAAAAATAGTCAAGTTACTTGCTGAAAATATAAAATCTATTGAAATTGCGAAGCAGTTTGGCAGAGCTTATCGAACTGTAAACAAGTTTGTAGCGGAGGGTACCAAACTGAGGCAGCGAAGTGATAAAGGAGCTATAAGAAAAGTGACAAGGCGGCAGATATCTGTAATCAAGCGCAAATTGCAAAACATCCATTGTCCTCAAGTAAAGAAGTTTTTGAGCAGGCTGGCATACATAATGTACCAAGAACATCTCGATGTGGAATCCTCCAAACAATTGGCAAGACGTGTAAACCTACGATTCAGTCACCATTAACACCCAGGTACAAGAAGCAGCGTTTTGAGTGGGCGCGTCAGTACGTGAAAACAGATTTTAATACTGCATTGTTAACCGATGAATGAAGAGCAACCCTTCAGGGATCTGATGGTTGGTCAAGAAGATGGATTGCTAAGAGTCAATCTCTACCATGGAATGAGGTTTTCTTTTAGAAAGTTTGTGTAAGACTGGGCATTCATTTTTACACAATCAGGCACTCTGTATGGGACAGCTACTTCAATGCCTATCAATCCTGCCCAAAACATGACACTACGTCCACCTGTTGGCGTCTTAGTCTCGATGGTAGAAATTGGCTCTCAGCAATCCATCTTCTTGACCAAACATGAAGTCCCTCAAGGTTGCTTTTCATTCATCGGTGAACAATACAGTATTAAAATCTGTTTTCACGTACTGACGCGCCCATTCAACACGCTGCTTCTTGTACCTGGTGTTAATGGTGACTGAATCGTAGGTTTACACGTCTTGCCAATTGTTTGGAGGATTCCACATCGAGATGTTCTTGGTACATTATGTATGCCAGCCTGCTCAAAACCTTCTTTACTTGAGGACAATGGATGTTTTGCAATTTGCGCTTGATTACAGATATCTGCCGCCTTGTCACTTTTCTTATAGCTCCTTTATCACTTCGCTGCCTCAGTTTGGTACCCTCCGCTACAAACCTGTTTACAGTTCGATAAGCTCTGCCAAACTGCTTCGCAATTTCAATAGATTTTATATTTTCAGCGAGTAACTTGACTATTTTTCTTTTCTCAGTTAGTGTTAAATCCTTCTTCTTACCCATTTTCACCATTTGGATCTGTAAATAGAATACTTCCTTAATAATTCGGAACACAATATTTTACATATTTTTCAATAAAATGAGATAATTATTTTAATTATCAAAATATTTATCGAAATGAATACCATCAATGCTGCTATATATAGTGATTATTTGCTACAAATTTCATTGAAATCGGGGAAAAACTTTTGAAAACATTGGAGAAAATGTAATCTGCTTAATAATTTGGAACGCAGTGTATATATATATTATATAATATATGTATATGTATATATATATATATATATATATATATATATATAGAGAGAGAGAGAGAAGAGAGAGAGAGAACATTTTTTACTCTGTTGAAATCCTTAACATCTAGATAAGGTTACATGACGGAGACCTACAGCTTTACCCTTTATCCGAACCATTATCCCACCAAAGAAGGCACGGAAAACATCTAAATAGCTGGAATCTGAAGTCCGAGCCAAAACTCGAACCCAGGACCTTATATATATATATGTATATATATGCTTGGTTAACCTGGTAAAAGCTCCGTGTGTCGGTCTCTCTTCACACGAATGTGAAGCTGGTGGCCACATCTGAAGGCCTGGCCTGATGGAAGAACGAGTTGTTTCTTGTTAGCTACATCGCACATAGCCAGGACACCCGGCTTATCTGTACTGTCCTGACCCAGGCATCTAGTCTCCTTTTGAAGATTTCAACTTTGACCCCTGTGACATTCATGAGGTCCTTTGGAAGCTGGCTAAAAATTCTTGGCCCCCTGACAACCAGGGTAATTTTCTTTAGTAGTGAGGGTGTCCCTTGTCGGGCTTTTAATTTGGGAACACATTCTGCCTTTCCTATTTTCAAGTGTCGTTTGGATGTTAATTGGGTTTAGTTTGAGCTAAGATACCAGTTTTTCGATCATTTTCCATATGTAAATTATGATTTATCTCTCTCTCTCTCTCTCTCTCTCTCTCTCTCTCTCGTAGTTATCATTGCTCGCAATTGCGTCTATGATATTGTTATAGTGATCTATTAGTTGTGATAGACATGATCTTCCTGATCTAAATCCGTGCCCTTTCTCATTGAACCTTTCCTGTGTCTCGAAAAGCCATATATTTTCTCCCTGACTATTCTTTCGAATTTTTTTTGGAGATGCGATGTCAGTGAAACCGGTCTATAGTTCTTTGCCTGAAACGTATCCCCCAACCCCTTTATATATAGGAACAATGTTCGCTCTTTTTAGTATGCTCGGTATTTTTTCCGTGCCCAGGGATCTTTTCCACATTCAGTACAGTAAAGAGGTGTAGCTATTTCGTTCTTACAGTTTTTAATCAACAAGGAATTCCATTTGTCCGGGCCTGCAGCTGAATGTGATTTCATTTGTCCTATAGCTTTCGCTATATCTTCTGCGGTAAATTAAAAATCAGTTATACATTCTCAATTTAATTCTTCTTCAATAAAGGTATTTCTGTCAGGTAATGCGTTGTCCCTGTTCGGGGTACTGTAAGGTGATTCATATTGAGCTCTCAATATTTCAGATATTTCTTTTAGATCATTGGTTAGCTCATTTTTTTCTTTTCTTAACCACTTGACTCCGATGGCCTGCGTGTCGTGGGCCACGAGACTCACGCAAGCGTCTCCGATGACCTACATGCGTTCGTCATAAAGAAATTAATTTTTCCTTATTTTAAAATATCTAGGAGAAGACTGTTGATGTATTGGTGACTCCTAGGAGGGCTTCTTGAGTTAAATTCACCAGCCAATAGTAATCAAGTACATTCATGTGGGCGTGGTTAATGTTTAATTAATGACGTGTCATAGGGGCATTCCAGTGTTTACTGAGTTGTCGTTCGGGGTGATTATTCGCGCTTTCTGATTGATTTATATGATATTTCATAATGACTGATATTACTAATATTAGTGATTCTGATACTGATTATATTCCTTCTGAGGACGATGAGAGTGATGATCTTAGTGACTTTAGTGACATTTCTGGGAGTGAAAGGGAAAATGAACCAGTTGAATTAGATCGAAACTGGAAACGAGTTGCCGATGTGTTCGGAGACTAAAGACCTAGACTAGTGACAAGCCGCCATTACATCGTTCTTTTATGGGTGTAAATCCGGATATTGTATTTGATTTTGAAAGTGTAAGTGCGTGTTTCAAGGTATTTATTGGTGGTGATGTAATTGATTACGTTGTGAAGTGTGTAAATGATAAAGTTTCCCCTTTCCCTCAACCCCGGAAACGAGGCTGCAATAGAAAATGCGCAAACCAGGTTGAAGGGGTTAATGGTAGGATTGTGATCAACATTTTGTTTTTCTTTTCACGAAGCCATAGAAGTATTTTTGGTTATCTTTTATTGCTTTCACCGCATCTTCCTCTTCTCACTCTGAATGGCCCTTAATTAAGATTTGTATTTCCCTGTTTATACTTTCCAATTTTACTTGTATCACGTTTATGGTGTTGTTGTCTGTGCAGTTAATTAACTTTGTGGTTACTCTCCTTCTCTTGCGGAATAGTGTTCACTTTTACCTCTCGAAATAGTTCCTCTTTCCCTTTGGCTGTTCTTTCGGGACATATTTTTCTAAGATTTCCAGCGTCTTTTTTCGAAGGTTATTAGTATTTATTCGGTTGTTTTATCCTCTAAGACTGTTTTCCACTCTATTTGTGCCAGATAGGATCTGATTTCTTCACAATTTATAGTTTTAGAGTTTAGATTAAAAATCTCAAATTTGCTTCTTTCTTCAATATGATTATTTTCTTTTATTACTCTCACCAGTTAAGTGGATACCTCGATAATGTTGTGGTCTGAAATATTTATTGATGTTATTTAATGTCATTAAGTTGATGTTGTACGTGAATACCAGCTTAACAGTTATTTTTTTCTGGTGTTATCTGCTATTTCCTGTGCTAATATAAATTCATTTGTTAGAGCTATCAACATTTTCGTTTGCGCCTGGTCTTCTCTTGTGCCCCCCTTGTCCTCGTGTATATATACACATTTCTTCCCATTCTTTTGTATTTATAAATAGGAAATTAAAATCTCCGCAGGTATTATATTGGGGATTGGGTGTTTAAGGACTTTATTAGGTTTTTGATCAGTGATGTGGGATTCGAGACCAGTCTCGAGACCTTTTTATCTGGTCTCAGTCTTGGTCTCGGTCTCAGCTATGGTGGTCTCAACTACATCACTGTTTCTGATGTTGGCAGTGGCTTCAGAGAACTTTGCAGTTGGAGTGTTCGGAGGTCTATACATGACTATTAGTATCACGTTAAGTTTTTCAATGTTTACTGCTAAGAGCTCCACGTAGCTGTTTGATTTACTTAGTATTGTCTCCGTCATATGGCTTTCATATGACGGAAACAATAATTTATATAGCACAGCCACCTTTTCGTATTTCTAATCTGTCAGCTCGTAGTATGTATGTTGTAACCTATACAGTATTCGCAGTTTTCACAATCTCCTTGGCAGTCCTTAAGACAGAGCTTTCCAAGCTTTTAACGTTGGCGACAAACTATTTAAGCATAACAATTTTCACGACACATTAATTAATTTTTGTTATCAAATATCAAATATCAGATAATTTTTCAGTAAGTAGTTTATCTTCTAGCCGATTTTGTTGATAGAAAAATCAAAATTTTCAAAATACAAAAAACACTAATGTGTCGCGACACACCAGTTTGGAAAGCTCTGCCTTAAGATGTGTTTCTGTGAGGCATGCGATGTCAGTCTTGTTTCTTCCACAAGTCCTTGCAGGTATGAAACTTTGTTTATCATGTGGTTCGGTCTTAGCCCTTGAATATTTGCCAGGATTATATTTATTTTTCTGTTTTGCGTTGTCCTTCGAGTATTCTAAATTCAATTTCTTTCAGTGTCGCGTGTTTTTTATTCCTATTATCCCCCAAGAAAGCTCTGTTTTCTGTTACCCGTTCTGGTAGTTTCTTGCTTGGTAACGAATTGACTCGAAGGTTCTCAATTGTGTCGACTGTATGTGCTGAATGAGGCTTCATATCCATATTGTGTCTGCGATGTCGAGGAAATTTGCCCCTTGGTTTGTATTCATAGGTTTCTTACCATTTTTCCTCTTGTCCGTTGAGTTTGTTGGGAGGTGATGAAAGTATCATTTTTTACTATATTGTAGACCCCCCCTGCCTTGCATAGAACTTGGAAATGGTGGGATCATAAAATTTGCAGCTGTAGCCAAATTTCCACTGTCCGTTATTATAATAGAAATTGCACATGGTAGGGTGTTCATATACATACTGTCCTTTCTTATATCTGCAAAAGCCCTTTGCATCAGATATACTGTACATACAGTTCTTTGAACATTATCACTTCGGGCCTTTGTTTTTGTTGTTTGTTTCATTTCCTTTTTCGGACATAACCTCAGTCTATTATTGTGATTTTCCACTTCTTTTTCGCTCTTTACTCTATTCACGCTTCAAGCTTGTATTCTCCAACTGATCTACGTGTTTCTTTTAGCATTTTTATTGCAATAATTTTTTGCCCTATTTATATGTCGGTATTCCGACATGTTACGTGTTTGTATCTGCTTCATTTTTCTTCGTCTCTTTTCCTGTTTCTTTCTGCCCATCATTTATATTCTCTTCTTTCGCTGCTTCCTCAGTATCTCTTTCTGTTTTATAAAACGTAAACGAATTTATTTCCGTTATACATCTTTTACAGAAATATTTTACTCCATTTAGTTGTTTGGCGCTTGCTATAAGAGTGATGTCTTCATCTTTCTAATTCAGGCAGTTAAAATCAAAGAGAAACTGATGAAGTTCACATCTAATTGTCCTCGATTTAAATTTTGGGTAAAAACAAAATTCATTTGTATGGATGGACACAAATTTTGTTTTCAGATGGAACTAATCGAGAAAGAATAATTTCCTTTCATTTACGTTCTATGATGTATGTCGTACTTTCACCACTTAAGAAAATATCACTTTGCGTGCACTAGCTATTCAAATAGGTACTAGCAATTATCAAATGATAATTTCCTGCTAGATTTCATTATTGATTAGCTTTTATAGGGACTTCGATCCAAACACGTGTTACCGCTTCACAGGGCGGAAGAATATAATATATATATATATATATATATATATATATATATATAATATATATATATATATGCGGTCACTAAATTAAAATTTTGTTCTGCACACTTATAACAAACTTTACAGTGCATACTTTTAAGGTGATCATCCTGTATATAAAACTTGGGTGCATCGCGAAAAGCTGAATAATTTATTGCATGTTCTAAAGGTTTGTATAATAAAATACAAGCGTTTTAGTTCCAAAGTTTATGGAATAAAGCTCGATTCCAAGCCATTTTATAGCTTGCATCTTGCATCTGCATACTTCCTCTGCAAAATTTTACTAAACCCTATAAACTTTTAGCCACGAGAAGTTATTGTCATAGTATGTAGTTAAAGGTATCTATTTTATTTAATGATGTTACATATTCAACTTTATTTTATTATTCGAATTTATTTGGAAATTTTCTACTTTATATCAACGAGTACAAAAATAATTACGGTAGACGCCGTTTATAGTGTCCCACTCGGTGCCAAACCAAAAGGACACTATATCCGACGAGACACTATATCCACAGTTTGGTCTCTCGAGGGTTGCAAGGTTAAAAATAGTGAATATGTACTGTATATCAATATATTTACAACATAAACACCTTTATTATGCAATTTCTCATTAAAATTGTTTTTATTAAAATTTATTAAAATTGTTTTTATTCAACTATGTAATTTCTCATTAAAAATGTTTTTACAATTCAACTGAAACATCAAAACTATGTCCATTTTACATTAAAACAAAACAGTTTCCTTCCATGGCCATCTAGCAAGCCCGTAAACAGCACGGCATCACAAATACAAGTGAGGTGCCACTGTAAACTAGAGCTGCCAAGTAGACTATACTAGCTGAAAAGAGACACTATAAGCGTAATCAGAGACACTCTATCCTAGCAATTACCATGTAAAAGTAACTGTTTCCTAGTTTTGAGACACTATAAGCGGCGACGCCACAATATCCGGGGACACTAAATCCTGCGTCTGCTGTATATAACAATTGTATATTTCCATTGTAAGAGTTCTTTCTTATATATATATATATTTTTTTTTTTTAAACTTTTTTTAAGTTGCTAAACATTTTGCTAAACATCTGCCTCAGCAATTTGCTAGCATTTCATTGCTCAATACTGAACAACGTTCAGAAAGTTTGAACAAATCTAAATATATGAAACATTTCGTCGCCTGTAAAACCAAGTGTTTAGCGAAACATTTATTAGAAAAATATAGTAAAAATTTTTAATGATAAGTTTAGATCATAATCATTAGAAATTACTGGGGAAAGTTGGGAGAAATTTATATTTAGCGATATAATACAACATTTTCTTTAGATTTAGGGCTTGCGTGACACAGTTTTGGAGGAAAGTTCGTCGGTGCCTTTATATGGATCGTTATGTATGAATATGTTGAAAGCTCATTCGGGAAATTTGGATGCTGATTGGTAAAAGATTTAGAGCTCATATGATTGGTTAAAAATAAAAAATAAAATTCACAAAGTTCCCCCCCCCCCTCCCCGACCCTTTATTTTTATGTATTATATGCAGAATAATAAATATATAAATAGTAGTCGTCGCGTAATAAATAATAAATAAATATATAAACATATATATAAGGTAAACCCACAAGGAAAAGGAAAAATGATTCCAAGGCCTCTCGTGTATTCAGAAGTACACTTGTCAGGGAATGGGTTTACATCATTCATTCATTTCACGTGTATAATTGTGAAATTCATCCCATGTGTGTTGTGTGGTGTGTGTGTGTGTGTAAAAGGAACAACACGCCTCGTCCGTATGCAAACATTCAAATTCAAAGTTTCCAACATTTTCTAATGTCATCGTCGAAAGCTTTGAATATTAAATGTTTGCATGCTGACTAGTCTTGCTGTTCCTTATTCGATTAAGGGTTTCCACCTCAAAAATCACTTGGCTTCATTTTATAATATATATACATATATATATATATATATATATATATATATATATATATATATATATATATATATATATTATATATATATCACGCGTCTGCGTATGCAAAATGTAAACAGTAATCGGCTTTTCAGCAGCTTTGTTAATTAAATCACTGTAAACTCATAGATAGGTATTATAGTAAGGTAGTATCCCTGTTAAGAGAAGCAGGAAGCCCCCTGATTAAATCTTACAACTATCATACTAAGATTATTCCTGGATGGAATTATTATATTGCCCCCCCCCCCCTGAAGAGGGAATCGAAAGACGCCTAGATTTTGTGGTGCTTTCATGGTAGACCCAGATTAGGACCAGTATACATGAAATGTGTAGAAGTAGGGATCAGTATAAAGCGGCCATAAGGCGATGTAAACAGGAAGAAGAGTCTATTCGATCATCAAAAGCCTGTGAAGCTCGCTAAATAACGAAATAAATTTTGGAAATTTGTTAAGAATCAAACGGGTGTCAAAAAGTGTCCTCCCTCCGACAATCGATGGGGGTGTCGGGGTAGGATGAAATTGCAAAGCTGTGGAAGCCTACTGTAACATTCTTAGCAGTGTGAGTAGGGATAATTTTAAGATAGACTGCAGGGAAACGCCTGTGGAAGGGACAAGGGAAATACTTTGATATCAGTTCCTAAAGTAAAGAGGTTGATTAAAGAGTTAAAGACTGGTTCTGCATCAGGGGTAGATAACCTATCGAATGAGCACCTAAAATATGACAATGACGTGGTATGTCTGCATATATCATTGCTCTTATCAGCCATGCTTGCTCATAGCTATATCCTGCAGAGTTCATGAAGGTATATATCTTGCCCCTGGTCAAAAATAAGTTGTGTGTTGTTGTTTTAGCTGATCAGCCCACCTGATCGAGCAAGCCGGCGGCACGCAGGTAACCGTCACCCTCTCCGGAATGGACCAGAGGTTCAGCGCACTAGTGATGTTGTGTTGTGTCTATGTTGTGCTAGAGCGGTTACAGTCTGTCATAATGTGTTTAGTTATTTGTGGTGTGTCCTGGCACAGGTGGCCGGTGTCATCTGTGAGTTGTCTAGTCTGTGTTTATATTCAGTAAGTTGGGTGTGATGTCCACATCGGAATCGTGCTAAGTTAACTCGATCCGATCTGCTCAGGCTGATCTCTGACCTGTTTAATGGGTGGCGGCTTCGCACTAGGACCGCATTCGGACCGAGTCGTGTCAGTGCTTTGTGGGTAGGTGGTGTTGTATGTGTTTCTGTACTGTGTGATGTCTGTGGGGCGTGGTATGGAATGGAGTATTTGGTTATAATGTCTCTCTGGTGTTACCTTAATGGTGCGAGGTGTCAGGTGTCGGTGCATGATTGTACATGTAGTGGCAAGGGTGTTATGGGTTAGTTGCGTTGCTGCCATGAATTGTGTTCGCCTCATGTCTAAATGCTCCCTAACTTTCAGTATTTTTGTTTCTGTATACAGGTGTTTATTGGTGTTGTTGAGTACATCCTGTAATGACACGAAGTGCGTTGTTTTGTATTATCTGTAAGGTGTTTATGTGTATGTCTGAGATAATAATGGGTGCCCAGCATGGGCTAAATAATCCATAACTGAGCGAATATATTGTTTGTATATGAGTGATGATGTTTCCTGCTGGTGTCCAAAGTTTTCGCCTGGTAGTATCCTAAGCGTGTTAAGTCTTGACGTACATTTGTTTTTAATGTATTGAATGTGGTTTGCAAAAGATAATGTGTTGTATGTGACCACAAGTATTTTGGTCCTGTGAGTGTGTGGAATGTTGATGTGTTTAGCGTAATCTGTGGAGTTATCTGGGATTCTTTTGTGTGCTTGTTAGCAAGGTGATGGTTGATTTTGTGGGCGCTACTTTGAGTCTATTGTGTGTGAGCCAGTTTTGTATACTGTTTAGATATGTTTGTAGGTTATTTATAGCGGTGTCAATGTTGTTGTGGGGGATGTAGAGTGAGTCATCTGCATATGATTATAAGGTAAGCTTGTTATCTATGGGTGTTGGAATGTCATGCATGTATAAGTTGAAGTGTTGGTGAGAGAACAGAGCCTTGAGGGACTCCGTTCGGAAAAAGCTTGTTTTTGGATGACTTGCCATTAAATGTGACATGTGAGTATCTTCTGAAAGAAGTTGCTCAGCCACCTTTTGGTGTTATTGTGCATGTGTGTTGAGTATTTGTATATGAGAGGAAAAGCTGGGATAGCATCAAATGCTTTACTAATGTCTATGTTGTTGATAGTGTACATTGAGCTGGTCGTCTGGAGTTGATGCCACCTCCATGATGTGCTGCGTGAGGTTAGTGAGTAATGTCGGTTGAGTGGTGAGGTCTGAATCCATGTTGAGTAGGCGATAGTGGTATGTGTGGGTTGGTGATTTGTAAAATTAGTCTTTATGTTACTTTGGAAGGTGTGCATAGTAAAGTAATGGGTCTCTAGGAAGCTGGTTCTGTTGGATTTTTGTTTGGTTTGAGTAGTGTAATAATTTTAACCTTGTTTCCATACGTCAGGAGCAATACAGTGTTGGTATGAATATGTGCTGATGTTTGAGAGCTAGTATTCCCTGTGGGCCCAAGTGTTTAAGGTGTATGTTGCTGGTCCAGTGCCTTCGAATTCTTAATATTTTTATGATCTTGGTGGTTTGGTCTGTATTGAACGGTGTAATGGTCGTGTCGAGTCTGTAGGTTTTCTTGTGTCTGGCTGTTGTCTGTATGCGTGTTTTGGTTGTTTGTCTCTGTTTAAGTAACTTATCTTTGCGTAGTGATTAACTAGAATGTTAGCTTGTTGTGTATATGTTAGGATATTATTTTGGCTGCGACAGATAGCCGCGTGTGAGGTGTGAATGCCGATGTTAGCAGTGGGTAATGCTGTTAAGTCTTGTATAGCCGGATGTATCTGTGGAATGGTTTAGTGTTGTTAAGAATCCCTAAATGTTTTGTTCTTAAAAAATAAGTAGGAGACATTTGTCCAGCAATAATTACAGCCTATTGCTGTCGCTTCCTGCTTATCGAAACTACTAGAAAACTCTTGTTACTCCGATTAAATGGTTACCTATGGACATCTCCTAATCAGTTTGGTTTAAAAGGTCCCACTCAAATGAACTGTGTATCTATGTACTTAAAGAAATAATATCTAAATACACTGACAGTAATTCAACTATTTATAGCTTTTCCTAGATATAAGTAAGGCATATGATAGAGTGAACCCTAATATTTTATTTAAAAAACTAGAAGACAGGAAGGTTCCCATGTACATATTAAATTTATTGAAATTTTGGTATTCCCACCAACTTTTACCGTTAGGTGGGGCAATGTACTATCCGAATGTTTTGGCTCCTCTTGCGGGATGAGACAAGGCTTCTTCCTCTCTCCTATGCTGTTTAATGTGTATATTGACGGATTCATTGCTTCACTTAATGAGGCAACAGTAGGATGTTGTATAGATAACACAACGATAAATAACTTAGTTTATGCCGATGATATGCTGTTAATAAGTCCCTCTGTTAAAGGTCTGGATCGACTACTAAAAGTCTGCCAAGTGTATTCGCAGAATCATGATATTCTTTTTAATGTTACAAAAACTAAGATTATGCAATTTCATCCTAAAAGCTGTAAGCAGTCAGCTGATATTAGGTTTAAAATGAAAGGTGAAGTAATTGAGGAGGTACAAGAGTTTAAGTATTTGGGTTAAACTATCACCAGCTCCTTGAGTGATGACTCAGATATAAGAAAACAATCTCGAAGCCTTTGTGCTAAAGCGAATATGACTATAAGGAATTTTCGGTTCTGTACAAGTGAAGCTAAAGACACTCTCGTTCGTACTTTTTGCATTAATATATACGGACAGCAACTCTGGGTGAATTATAAAAAAGGTTCTGGCAGAACCCTAAATTTGCTGTACAACAGGTCTTTTAGACTCTTACATAAACTACCCCAGAGATGCTCAGCTTCGCGAATGTTTGCTACCCGCAATGTCCCGACCTTCCCGGAGGTAACAAGACGTACTCTAATGCAAAGAATTAAAAAATCAACCAACCCGATTATCCACGCTATCCATGAGTCCTGCCGTTTATCCTCTAAGCTATGGAATTCTTGGTACGAAAACGTCTGTCTGTAGCTCCACTTAACCTCGACAATACTGTATTATTTCTAATCAACTCTATGTATTTCTATCCCTAGTATGTGAACTGTCATTGTGTTAATAATATTTGTCATATGGACTATAGTCTGCCAATAAACCTTTTTATTTTAATTTTTATTTTCATAAGCAATTTTTTTAGTTACTACCTTTGAAAGCCGATATTATTAATTTTATTATTACGCGTTTCATTACGTGTATTATTGTTTTTCCCTTATTAGCATAGCCTCTATTTTTTCTTTAAATTTATTGTTTAATTAGTTGTATCTCTTGGAAAGATTGTAAACAGCAGTCAACCAGGGAAGTACTCCCGGAAGCGGGAAGGGGGGGACATTAGAAACTCCCGTTTCTCCTGTCATTATCCTCCTTTCCAGATTTCGGGAAACCTTTGCTGTTGCGCTAGACATATCGAAAGTTTTTGATAGAGTCTGGCACAAACCGTTAATTTCCAAACTGCCGTCCTTCGGTATTTATCTTCCTATCTGTACCTTCAGCTCTAATTTCCTTTCTGGCCGATCTATAGCTGTTCTCCCCCGAAAACTCTTAAGAGTAGTGTTCCTCAGGGCTCTGTCCTGTCACCCATTCTTTTCCTTTTATTTGTCAATGATCCTATTTGTCCTACCCCCACTCCTATGCCGATGATTCCACTCTTCACTTCTCCACCCGCTTCACCTAACGTCCCTCTCAACAGTCACTCAATGCTCGTGTGGAACAGCTATGATGCACTTGACCTCTGATCTTTCTACTATCTCTGAATGGACCAGAGAAAACCTTGTGGCTTTTAGTGTCTCAAAACTCAGTTCCTTTATCTGTGTACTCGTTTCCTTTTCTCGTGATCTTTCGTGGAAAGGTCACACATATTCTCTTTCTGAAACAACTCTAAGAGGTTAGGTGTGCTGTACCAGTCCGCAGTTTCTTGACCCAACTCAGTTGCTCTCTCTGTACGGGGGTCTTGTTCGCCTCTGTATGAAGTACGCTTTTCATGTGTGGGTGGCCCAACCCACATAGCTCTACTTGACCCGGTGAAATCAAAGGTTTTACGTCTCATCAGTTTCCCGCCTCTTACTCACTGTCTTCAGTCCCCTCATCCTTCATCGCAATGTTGCCTCACTCTCTCTTCACTATCGCTATTATAACGGACATTGCTCTTCTGAACTCTCTAACGGCATACCTCCTCCTTTAAGGAGAGCACGCAGTACCCGACCTTCGACACATTCTCATTCCTTTTCTGTCCAACTCTCTAACGCAAGGGTTAATCGCTATTTTCAATCTTTCATCAACTCAACCGGTGAACTGTGGAACGATCTTCCTCAATCCATATTTCCTCCTGTCTATGATCTGCAATATTTCAAACGTAGAGTGTCCAGGTATCTCGAAAGCCTTGGACCTTGAATTTTGCTCTCTTCTTGCTCTATGTGGAGACGCTTTTGCCGGCATTTGCCCTTGTTCCCTCCCTTCTTCATAAAAAAAAATTGTTTATTACCTTCGTAGATACTCCACTGTTTATGGGATTTGTTTCCTGTCAATAAATGTTATCATTATCATTATTATTATCAATATAGGTTTAAGTTTATGTGAAAAGAATTGTTTCACAGCATTACTCTTAAAAACTGAGTTTCAATTTATATTCATTTCTTCTTGGAATTAAATCTGTATCGCTATCAAATAACTCTTTGTAATATACATTATCAAAGCCACTTATCAGTTTTAAATATTCGAATTAGTTCTCCTATAGGTCGATGTTTTTCAAGTGCATACATATCTAGTTCAACTAATTTTTCCTTAAATATTTTACTTCTCAGTTCTGGATTCAGTTTGGTTGCTCGAGCCCGAACCCTTTCTAACTTACCAGTGTCTTTTCTCAAGTATAGGTTGTCTAACTTGAGGACTGAACCTAGAGAAACCCTACTGTATATCAAGAGGACTAGACTGAAGCTGCAAGGTCACAGGCTGAATCTCAATCTTAAAAGACTTTACTAGCCAAGACTTAGAACAAAATTAATAAATATATATAACTAAATATCTCGTACCATTTAAAGTGTACCATTTATATATTTATTATTTCGCATATTATTTCTCATTTATATATTCTTTATTTCACCCAATCATACGACTCTAAATCTTCCATCAATTAGCATCAAATCTTCACCAATGAATTTCAACATATACATACATTTGTATGTATAGATACATATAGATATACTGTATATCTTTACGTTACCTAGTAAAACATACGAAGATAGACTCAATGAGTTGAATTTGTGTACGCTTGAAACTCGGCGTTTAAGAAGTTCAAAATTCAATTATGAGAATTTCTTTAATTTTGACGATAGGAACATTACGAGACCCAATGGTTTTAAAATAAGGGGTAAAAGATTTGAGACAAACGTTGAGAGGGGCTTTTTCACCTATAAGATAGTCGAGAGGTGGAGTAGCTTACCCGCGGGGGTCGTGTCAAGCACTTCAGTTAATATGTTTAGGAATAGGTTAGATAGGTATTTTAGTAGCATCAATTTGCATTAAAGGGCGAGTAAATTGGAGATGTGATTTTTAGTTATATGAGGAGTGGCCGAGTTTCTTTTTGTTTTAAATGTAGTAGGAGGTGCTGATTGGATCTGGTTACAGAGCAGTGGGAGTTCTCAAATGATACTCCATTGGTAGAGGCGGGAAGCTTAATGGGAATTCTAGGGGGTCAAAACCTCCGAATAGCTAATTAAATATAAAGGATGGCTACTCTTTAAATATTAGTGTTTATTTATTGAGATAGAAGCAGTGATTTCCTTTAAGATGTAAATGTAGTAGGAGTCGCTGGTCTGGTCTGATAACAGAGCACTGGGTGTTGTCATTGTGAGAACTCTCGGGAATCAAAACCTCCGAATAAACCTACAAAGGGGGGTTGGGGTGGAGTTGGGGAAAGTGATGTTCCTTTTCATCGTAAATGTAGTAGGAGGCTCTGGTATCAGAGCACTGGGAATTCTCAAATGGTAGACTTTTTAACTTTTTTTTATTTTTATTTGCGTGTTTCTAATAGATGGCAATTCTTGGGAGTGAAAACTTGCGAATATCTATGTTAAACTATTTTGGGAAGCCACTCCTCTCTCCCCTTCTTTCTTTTGCTCCTTCCATTTTTTTCATTATTAAAAGGGTGCTGCCTGAGGGCTAGTTAAGATAGAGTAGTAGTAGTAGTAGTAGTAGTAGTAGTAATGTTGCCTTTGTCAATGAATGTAGTAGGAGTCGCTGGATGGGTCTGGTTTCAGAACACTGAGAGTTCTCAGATGATAACCCATTGGTAGAGAAGGGAAGCTTGATGGGTTCTCTCGGGAACCAAAACCTCCGAATAGATGTTTTCAATCTTAGGGACGCTACTTGGGTTTACAGTGTAGGAATCTTAGGACTTTTCAGGTAAATCGCGGAATATCTATTTAGCTAGCCAGAGAAAGTTTTATAGTTTTATATAGCAGTAGCGATGTTCCCTTTTGCAATAAATGTATCATAGTAGGAGGCGCTGGTCGGGTTTGGTTTCAGAGTTCTCAGATGATGGGAAGCTTGATGAAGAGATTTCTTGGGAGTCAAACCCTCCAAATAGCCACACACACACACACACACACACACACACACACACACATATATATATATATATATATATATATATATATATATATATATAAGCTCATGCCCTTTCAATTTGTTTTATGGAAATTAGACTTGTTAAGTTATTCTATGCTTTATTGAATTTATCAGTACTGTTTTCTTTATGCTGTATTTCTTGCATTATTTTTGTGTGAAGCATTTTATTTTTTCAAATACATATTGGATGGGAGGATAATCGTTTTTATCACGCCACAGAGGTTGACACGCCGTTTGGCAACACTAAGTGGCCTTATAATATATACTTATATATATAATATATATAATTCTCTATTTAGTCTTTCCATTTTCAATAAAATTAATCTGACGGGGGCGGGGGGGCAAACTTTTTGTAGCGCTAACCTAAAAAAATCCAGACCCACAGCCCCCCGCAAGACAAACGTGGCAACTCAAAACAGGGTGACTGATTAGTGAATACCTAGAGTCCCTTACTTTTACAAACTTTCATAAACATTCTGAATTGTGTCTGTTCAACGAAGCCATCAACCATCATGAGTATGCCAATAACATGTATTTTTCATTACGGTCTCGAGAGGTCTCGAAAGGTCTCGGGGAGAAAAACCGAGACCGCGTCTGTCGAGACCGAGATCGAGACCGAGATCTAAATAGCGGAGACCGAGATCGAGATCGAGATCTGCAAATTGGGTCTCGTGATCGGTCTCGGTCTCGAGACCTACAATACCGTTTAGACATTTTACGTGCCACTAGGGGTGCACATGTGGAAGCTTATTAAGTTCATTAACTATGTATCAAAACTTTGTATGTTTATCTACTTATGATTAAAACTGTGTTTGAATACGAGTGTTTTTTAAAAGTTATAGCATGCTTTAATCAGGGTAATCATTTATGGACACCCTGTATATATATATATATATATATATATATATATATATATATATATATATATATATATATATATATATATATATATATATATATATATATATATATATTTGGTAGCTAGTCAGTTACAACGGAACTTTAGTTTTAAATATTATACATAAAAATTTCGTAAGAACAAAATTATGAATATTACGCATTATTATTCCCATTATGCATGGGGAATTCTTAAATAGGAGCTGGCACGCTGGAGGTTCTCTCTAGATCAGTGCCACTTTATCCAGGTAATTCCTATGCGAAGCACGCAATATAAATTACTATATAATAAATCTTCTTGAAAAAAGGCGAAATTCATTTTCTTAGTGTACATTTCCTTGGGAATTCCTAAATTCGTGTGTGCTGACCAGCTGGAAGTACCTTTGGATCAGTGCTTCTTTATCTGAATAAGTTCAGTGCAAAAAATGGCAATGAAAATAGTAAATTTTTTAAAGTGGGTTTCTCGGTACATGGCTTTGGCAGGCTACGGAGAAATGATGCAATGACGACGTAATAAATAAGAAATATATATAAAAAAAAATGGATGGTCTTCTAACGTAACGCGTAACCGAGTACGCGAGATAAGTGTACGCGTGGTGTGAATGAACTCTAAAACTATTCTCTTCATTATACTTTTTTCTACTTTCCTATAAAACTCTTTTTAACACTATTTTCTGTCAGCAGTGGCTGGTGGAGGAGGGAGAGAGCTTTGTCTGTTCCATACTTTACTATTTCTACTATTCCTCTGTAAAAGTTTTTCACGTCTATAAGTGTGAGCGTGGTATAAGTTTTCAATATTCTTTATTTTCACTTGCTATTTCTATTTTTCTATTTCCTACTTGAGCTAGCTTAGAGTGGACCTTAGGGTCTTTGTTAGTCTGTAACTCTGTAACATATTATACATAGCCATATAAGGACACAGACGAACTTTTCCCCGCTACTGTACAAAAGAACTTTAGGATACCCGTCACACCTTTAGGACACCTGTTTTTTAAAGTGACTGTCAACCCTTTAATGTTGAAGGGGATTCCCTGCCCCCTGAGAGTGAAAAAAATCGTCTGGTGACAACGCCAGCACGAAAAAGAATGCGACATTGATAGTTATGTAGATTTTTAAAAAGGATTTCCTTTATAATTCTCTAATGTTATGGAGGGTTTATTATTATTATTAATATTATTATATTATTATTATTATTATATATTATTATTATTATTATAGGAACAGAACTTATATTTTATTTTATAACTTACATTTCATCCCTTTCAGCAATTTTATTTCCATTTCTGAAAGTTTGGATGCAAAGGTTCACTTAAAAAATAGAATATGTTCGGCTGATGGTTTACATAGCTTGCAGCCATAAACTTTATATAAATAAATAAATAAATAAATAAATTTTATATATATATATATATATATATATATGAAACATTAAATAGTAATTTCTATATCTTGCGCGTTTTATTATACCATATATATATATATATATATTATATATATATATATATATATATATATATATATATATATTTTATAATACATACACACCGTACATGGAACGAGGAGCTCTTCTGGGAAAATTAAACCCACTATAGTCTGAATAAGTAATGATAAATGACAAACACTATAGGTTTTCCTTTTTCATGATGTTAGTCCAACATGTGAGCAACGGGTCACTCGCAAAGAGGCCCCAAAAATATAGCTTCCCTCACCAGCTATCTGCCAAGCAGATAGGATCCAGCTTTGGGACAGGATCTTAGGTTCTGTCCCAAAGCTGGATCCTATCTGCTTTGCAGATAGCTGGTGAGGGAGGCTATATTTTTGGGGTCTCTTTGCGAGTGACCCATTGCCCACGTTGGGCTAACATCATGAAAAAGTAAAAAACTATAGTGTTTGTCATTTACCATTACTTATTCGGACTACAGTGAATTCAATTTTCCCAGAAGAGTTCCTCGTTCCATGTACGGTCTGTGTGTATCATAAAAAACCTCAGGGAACCATTCTGAGTTCAATCCCATACCTTTCAACCTTTCAAAGGTTTCGTGCGATGATTCCTCATTTCACGAAGGTTAAGCTTGTCGCCCCTTCTCTCGAGTTGGCCTGGTGAAGTAGTGAGTTTGTTTCTTGTACTCTCCACCTCACATAGCCAGGTACGCTCGGCTCATAGGGGATTGTTCTGAGCCAGGCGTCTAATCTTCTTTTGAAGACGTCCACTGCAACACCACTCGTGTTCCTTAGGTCTTTGGGCAGCTGATTAAACAGTCTTGGTCCTCTCACAACAAAACCATTTTCTTTCAGTGTTAAGGATGTTCCCTGTCTAGCCTTTAATCTAGGCTTCCGTTTCTATTTTCCACTGTTGTTTAGGGAGTTACAGGGTTCAGAGTAAGATTAGGGACTAATTTCTCCATTATTTTCCAAGTGTAAATAATGGTGTATCTCTCTCTTCTCCTTCCCAGTGAATATAGGTTTAATTCGTGAAACCTTTCCTGGTAATTTAGTTCTTTGCACCCATTGATCTTGGCTGTGAAGCTTCTCTGAATCCCTTCTAGCTGTCTAATGTCTTCTTTTTTATATGGCATGTTAGGACCGAGCAGTATTCCAATTTGGGTATGATCAGTGTTTTTAGTAGAGGAATCATTATATTCCTATCCCTTCGTTTAAAGGTTCTCAGTATCTGCCCAGTTATTCTCTTTGCTCTGTTTACTGCTATCTTATTTTGCGTTCCAAATTTCGCATCATCAGTCATTACAACCCCTAAATCTTTTGCTTTAGAATTTCTCTGAATTTCCTGTCTATTTGGGGTATAATATTCCATGGATTTTAGGTCCTCTCTTTTTCCGTACAGTAACAGCGGAAATTTCTTAGTGTTAAACTTCATATAGTTGTCTTCCGTCCACTTGTAGATTCTGTTCATGTCGGTTTGTAAAGATCCTATACCCTCTGGGTTTCTTATTTTTCTACTGATCTTTGTGTCATCGGCAAAGGATGTTACTGTGCTGTCTCTGGTAACGTCCTCATCTATGTCAGCATGATTATGAAGAGTAATGGAGCTAATATTGTTCCTTGTGGTACTGAGCTGAGGACCTCTGATTCTGATGAAGATACTCCTTGTACTGCAACAACTTGCCGCCGCTCACTAAGGAAATTATATATCCATTTCCCTATTTTTTCTGTTATTCCCATATATTTCAGTTCATGCATTATGATTCCATGGTTACACTTGTCGAACGCTTTGGCAAAGTCTGTGTATATTACATAATAGTTTTCATTACTTTCCAGTGCATCAATAATGTTGTGTTCCTTTAGTTGTGATAGGCATGATCTGCCTGACAGAAACCCATGGTAGTTATCATTTAATTTTTTCTGAGTTTCCCAAATGTCATAGATTTTCTGTCTAACTATTCTTTCAAATATTTTAGTGAGATGAGATGTAAGCGACACTGGCCTATAGTTTTTGGCCTCGGATCGATCTCCTCCTTTATATATTGGGGCTATGTTCGCGCTCTTCAGGATGCCCGGTATTTCTCCCATGTCTATTTGTAAGGAAAAACTACCAATTTTAGCACTTTGCCCTTCTTATCTAAATCTGTTCTGAACGAATTCAAAACAACAGGATCAAGCGGATTGTTTACAACCAATTTTCTAGATAATACCTGAATTATATACAGGTCACAAAAAATTTAAAAAAATAAAGATTGTAAGAGGAGCATACAAATTTATAAGGGAAAACTACCAAAGTTTTAGCACTTTGCCTTTCTTGTCTAAATCCGTTCTGAACGAATTCAAAACAACATGATCAAGTGAAAAAAGACCCTGGCTCATGTTAAAATTATTTGTAAGTTGAATAATAGCAGACTCAAGAATATTTCTATTAACAATGTTGCTAGAGTGAAACAAAATTGAAGCATTATTCCAATCAATACAGTGGGATAACTTTGACAAGTGGACAAAAAGTGCACTGGACGACTGTCCGTTCTAACGGAATATTGATGCTGTTTTACACGCGTGTGCAAATCCTTTCTCATCTGACCAATGTCAGGTGCGCTTGAGCACCATTCTGTGAGAGAGAGAGAGAGAGAGAGAGAGAGAGGAAAAAATTTTCACCTTTTTCCCAAGATATATTAATCTCCTTCTGCATGACGTCATTGCTTACGTTTTTGGCATGGTGGGCGGAGCTTCAAGGTTTGGCGAAGGCAATTAGATAAACTGCATATTGAGAAAAGATATATTTCAACTTAAGAACTTAATTCTGAGTGTAATTATACCGAAGAGTCAAATAGTAACATATATTAGAGAAATAAAAAGACTGACCATTCAAAGGCTACCTCTATAACATCGACAGCAGTTATTAATTCGTATAAAATTTATAAACATTTAATTATTTCCTGTGGGTAAATTTTTTCTTTGCTGGTCGGAAAGTCGTCTGCTCGTGACGTCATGCAGAGGTAAGAAAAGGTATATGCTAAACTGTATTTAAGCGAATACAAATAAAATGATTGGGTATAATTTATATATATATATATATATATATATATATATATATATATATATAAATTATACTATATGAGGAATATATATAGAAATATTTGAACAATACTGAATATTATAACATTTAATAAAGTAACGCCGGTGAAACTGTATAAAACTACTGTCTAATGAGCTCAGAGGGAGTAGCTAAATCGGAAGAACTGTAAACCAAAAAGTTTCATTTATGGGTCGGGAAAAGTCTTAAAATGAACGCAGAATAAAAAAAAAAAGCCATTACGATCCATCAGAGATACGTCTTATCCTCTCAACTTTCCAGTTTTATGTTTATAAAACACCTTTTACATATATTTAGTGTTTGTTTAATGCCGTATAGAGACTTCTAGTGAAAGAAAAATAGGTTAAAAGAGCCTATAAATTGGGCATTGTCGATATTTTTCCAGAACTATGTAGGTATTATCTCACTCTTTATATACTTAAAACATAAGAAAATGGCTGACCACGCTAATATAATCTTTGACAATAGGAGAGTAGAGCGTCTCCACGTTCAGATTTCATACATTTTGAGATTTCAAGAGAAGACGGAATTGGTAGTTAAAAAAAAAGAAACGAAATCTCAACGTGTTCTTTTCCATTTATACCTTTCACTTACAGAATTTTATTGTTCCATCTGCGTAAGTCACGTAATTAAAAAGGTTTATTTACTCTGACATGCAGATTTCGTTGGAATTTTGTCTGAACATCTTTACAAAATAATGATTAATCTAAGCGCTAGAAATTTTATTAGAGGGGATATAGACTGTACTATACGAATAATTTACACACATATATATATATATATATATATATATATATATATATATATATATATATATATATACACACACGCACTTTTTTACCTGGTTGATTGGGTTTTATTTGAGAGTTTTCCTGAACGCTGATCAAGAGAGGGTGTGTCGCTGTCAGATCCCGTGTTTCTCTCCGTCACTGCGTCTTCGGCATTTTTACTGAAAGAAATCATTAAAATATTCAGATATCGTGCGCGAATATCGTGCCCAAGCGAGCGAAATAAATCGAAACGAACTCTTAAAAAGATGTAAGATACAAATTGGTTAAATTTAAGAATGGACGGAACCGTCTATTTGAGGATTTTCTCTCACTTGGTTCATCAGAGCATTTGTTCTCCCTTCGAATGCGAAAATATTTCGACGCCCGAATCACTTTATACAGCTGTCGATAACACTTATCGGTTTTAACGTTAACACATTTTTCCTCTAAGTACGAGTGATTTTCCTGTCAACATTTTTTTTTATTTCTTTTAAACTAAAACCGTCATTGCTTGAACCAAAAGGAAGAATTACTCAAGTAATTTATTATTATTATTATTATTATTATTATTAGCAGTAGCAGTAGTAGTAGTAGTAGTAGTAGTAGTAGTAGTAATGCAAACATATTTATATTATGCCTTAATACATATACTTTCATGTAAAAAAAAAACCAGATAAGTAATGTCTTTTGTCGAATCTTTACATCTAATTTTACGATGACGAGCATAAGCAAAGGGTTTCCTTACTTCTTTATGTGCGACACTGATACGAAAGAGTACGATATATATATATATATATATATATATATATATATGTATATGGGAATGAACTCAGAATGGTTCCCTGAAGTTTATTATGATACACACAGACCGTGCATGGAACAACGAACTCTTCTAGGAAAATTAACTGGATCCTATCTGCTTTGCAGATAGCTGGTGAGGGAAGCTATATTTTTGGGACCTCTTTGCGAGTGACCCGTTGCCCACGTCGGGCTAGCATCATGAAAAAGAAAAAACTATAGTATTTGTCATTTACCATTACTTATTCGGACTATAGTGGATTTAATTTTCCTAGAAGAGTTCCTTGTTCCATGCACGGTCTGTGTGTATTATAATAAACCTCAGGGAACCATTCTGAGTTCATTCCCATCATGAAACGGACATGTTATGTGCCTTGAAAAGTGGACGCTCAATTCTGCCAGTTGAGGTTTAAGTTTTGGTTTTTGGCTAAAAATATAATAGTTACCCCTTTTTCTTTGATGTATTCAATCTGACGTGAAGGCAGCGAGTCTTTTGCTTATATTGAAGTTCTAAATATAGCTAGGCTAAGCTGCTTTAAACCCTAGATCCTGTCCCAAAGCTGGATCCTATCTGCTTTGCAGATAGCTGGTGAAGGAAGCTATATTTTTGGGACCTCTTTGCGTGACCCGTTGACCCGTTGCCAACGTCGGGCTAGCATCATGAAAAAGAAAAAACTATAGTATTTGTCATTTACCATTACTTATTCGGACTATAGTGGATTTAATTTTCCTAGAAGAGCTCCTTGTTCCATGCACGGTCTGTGTGTATCATATATATATATATATATATATATATATATACACACACATATCGACGATTAAATTTTTCCGTCACTAGCATTCGAACCATGGCCCTCTCGCTCGAAAACACGGTCGTTGACCACTCGGTTATGACACGATAAAAGGTAATAATAATTTTGGCTACATTTCGTTATCGGAGTCAGAGGGCAAAACTTCGCGGTTATGCGGTTATATTTCCATATACTCGTGTATGTGGGATGAATTTCACAATAAATAAGTGATGTAAATAAACCCACAGGTAAAAGAGAAAAAAGAAAAACGATTCCAAGGCCTCGCGAAGGCCTTAGAATCGCTTTTCTTTTTTCCTTGTGGGTTTGCATAATATATATATATATATATATTATATATATATATATATATATTAGGGATGTACCGAATAATAAATTTCACCGAATACCGAATATTCGGTGCAAAACTCTTTGGCCGAATACCGAATATTAGTTTTATTTGGGTTATTAGGCATCAATGTAAAAAATTGAAGCACATAGAATGTGAGCAAAAGCAGTATGGTTTAGCCACCAAAACTCTACCAGGTTCCCATACTTATGAAAACATTGCAACTACATTGACTTCTATATTCCAAGAATGGCAATAGAGAGCGATCGTGTGCATGCAGTTGTGCACAATAATGGCCGTAATATTACTACAGTTGTTCGCGTTCTCAAAATGTCTTCTGTTGCTTGTGCGAATCATACTTTAACACTTGCAGTTAATGAAGCCATTCTTAGCCAAAAGACTGTTTCAAATATATGTGCAATTGCGCGCCGAATCTGTTCGCATTTTAATCATTCATCTCTAGCATGTGACAGACTTAAGGCATCCAGAAGTAACATAATTTACCTGAAAACAAAATTACCAGAGACGTTATCACCCGATGAAACTCTGCATTCTATATGATACAACAATTTTTTCAACAAAAAACTGCAGTTGTTGCCTACACCGCCGACTATGACATACCAACCCTCAATAACTATTCAACGTGTTTCAAAGCTCCTTAGCCTATGTGAAAAATTAACGAATGACTTTTCCTCTAATTTTTCTTGTTTTTCAATGGTGTCTCCCAGTGTAACAGGTCTTGTGGTGTTTTTGCGTAACATAAATGATGATGCAGGTATTCATACTATGAAAAACGATTTAATAGAAAATTTACAGAATCGCTTCAAGCAGTGGATGACAGATATTACTTGCATTATTGCCCAGGTTTTAGATCCTTGTTTCAAATTTGCTTATATTACACTGGCTAGGTTTGTAAAAAATGAGATAATCACTATGTCTGCATCACGAAATGCTAGTCCAACGCGTAATTTAACTCATGGCGATGAAAGAACTACTTTTGTTTCACAAGAAGATCAAAAACCTTCGAAATAGAAGCCGAAGATTGACTTATGGAGCTCCTTCGATGAGGTTGCTACGTCTTCACAATCAGATGCGCCTCCACCTATCAAAAATACCCACCAAAGATGTCAAAAAGAATTAGACATCTCTTCAAAGGAGTCACGAGTCAGTCGCAACACGAACCCTCTTCATTGGTGGTGCCATCATGATTGATTGGTGGCGCCATAAGATTCCCGAAACTATTAGTACTTGCTCGCAAATATCTCACCACGCCACCTACAAACGTACGAAGTGAACAACTGTTCAGTTCTGCGAAAAATGTAATTATCGACGCACATAATTATTTAGTTCCTGATACTGCTGAACGACTAATTTTTCTGCACGATAATGTATTTGCCTTAAATTTCAATTATTAGGTCTTGTTTTTGCGGTAATTATCATTAGTCTTTTTATTTTTTCTTTAAGGTTTCGTAAGGTTATTACTTATTAGTATCACTAGTACCAAGTTGAATTTGTTTGTAATCATTCTTTGAAATAAAAAAATACATTTTAAGTTCCATTTCCTTGATCAATTTATTTACCCTAATTATCAAATATTCGGGGTTAGGTTAAAAATATATAAAAACCATTCGGCCAAATACCGAATACCGAATATTTGCTACACCCCTAATATATATATATATATATATAATATATATATGATGTAAAATTTGATGGATGTAGTTTTTCGAAACAAAATTGTTGCCAAGGATATCCTTTCCCAATCAAATCTGGTTAAGATATGTGGATGAGATATTATCAGTATGCCCAGCTAATAAAAATTTTGATGATTTCTTTTCCAAACTCGATAACCTTCATCATTCAATTAAGTTCAAATGTGAATTGGAAAGGGATAGAAAAATACCTTTTTCGGATGTTCTCCTCAATAGGAAAAATGACAACTTAAAATTGTCTGTGTTAGGAAGGAGACCAATTCAAACTCTTACATTCACTATTTTTCATTTCATGATGACCAAGTAAAAAAATCAGTTGTATCTTCAATGTTCCTAAGAGCATATACTCGTAGAATCTGTCATCCTTCTTATGTTGATAAGGAGATATAAAAAAACCAACAATATATTTAAAAATTTGTATTATCTCAAATGGTTAATTTTTAACGTTCATTTGGCAGCCAGAAAAACCTTTTATACTGGCAGGTCAACTGTGAACAAGGATTACACAAAAAGTATTGTCCTCCCCTCTAACAAAAACTTGAAAGGGCCTAAGAAAACTTGTTAGAGAATAGGCACCAATGTGGCATTCAAATATAATAACTGCATAAATGACACGTTAATAAGGAACAAACCTAAGGACGAAAAAGACACAGGTGTGTATATATATTACCATGTAAGGAATGTCCTGATAATGTATACGTGGGGGAAAGGGGAAGGGACCTCAGTAAGAGAATTTATGAACACAAGAGAGATGTGAAGGTGGGGAATGAAAATGTGCGGTATTCTGTCATGTTAGAGACTATAACCATAATAGATTTAAATAATTGCAACTTTGTTTTCAAATCTAATAATTGTGTTAAGCGTAGAATTATTGAATATAATCTTATAGACTCTATACAGAATTTTAATCTATCCGATGGTCAATTCTCTTTTAACAAAATTATATGTAATAAAATTAAGAATTTTGTAACATTACCCTCCAAAAATCCCCAGTCCTCTGAGAAGAGGATGGGAGGGTTCAGTCAGCTAATCTCTGATAATTATTAACTTCCGGGTGTATATAAACTCTGTTCTTAGTTGACAAGGGCTCACGAGGAACCGAAACTGTATTGGTGTTAAGAAATAAAAATAAGTCTGCGTCCACCTTATAATTACCCAATTTATTGTAAATTGTACAAATATATATGATAATTACAAGAAAATTAGATTTTTTATTGTTACATTATCTGCTTCTACATATAATTATTATAAATTAGTAAAGAAATTAACAATTTAATGGCATAATCTTATTAATAATCGATATGACCTCCGTTTACTTTAATGACAGCTTCCACTCTGTGAGGCATAGATTCGACAAGTTTCTGGATAACATCTTGTGCTACGCCGTTCCAGTATTCTTCTACAGCGTGTTCGAAAAGTCCCGTCACCCCCTACAAAATGTATATATTGTAATATCAATTTTATTTTTGTGTGATTAATTGTATTTATATGTGGTAGGTGTAATTTAAGAAACAAGTCACCAGCAACAATTACTTTAATTACAGTAAATACAGTTACTAATTACAGTTTCTGCATCGTTTCTGCATGTCTGTATCGCTTAATTCATTAACAAATGAGGGTGGTATGGTTTCAGGCCGAGATCATTTTTCATGTGATCTCTCATTGTAGACATGGGGACTGCAAGTTCTTGTGATCGTTTCCGAAGTGATTTTTTCGGTGAACGAGCCACCGATGCAATCACAACTTCACATTGCTCGCGTTGTTGGTCTTCCCGACCGTGGTCTGTTCTTGATGGAGCCAGTTTCAAACAGCTTTTTCTCCCAGCGTAATACCGTCTTGTTTGGTGGTGCAGCCTTATTGAATTTTGTGTTGAATTGGATCAGGACTTTGTGGAGGAAACTTCATAATTTGGAGAACACCTTCATCTTTTTTCTTTTTGAGATAGTTCATGCAAAGGTTAAAAGTGTGCTTTGGGGGTCGTTATCGTGCTGGAAAATGAATCCTTAACCACAAAACCTCAATCCTGATGGTATTGCATGTCTCACTAGTATGGACTGCTACTTCTCTTTTGTGAGAGTGTAAGTGATTCTGTGAAGATCTCCAACTCCAGAATAACTGAAACAACCCCAAACTTGAATGTTGCCTTCATCATGTTTTACTGAATTTTTTATGCAGGGATCTATCAGTTTTTCGTTGGTTCTACGTCTAACATAAACTCTTCTATGAGACCCAAAAAGTTCCACTTTTGATTCATCAGTAAAAAGAACTTTTTTTCCAGTCGTCTAAAGTAAAATTTTGATATTCTCTTGCCCACTCCAATCTTTTAGCCTTATTTTGTTTCCTCAGTAGTGGTTTAGCCACATCAATTCTGCTATGGAGACCAGCTTTTATGAGTCTTCTTTTTATAGTACTTGTACTTATTGGAGAGTCCCGTTGTTCATTCAACTGTGTCTGAATCTGTGTAGCTGTGGCTTTTCTGTCACGCAGTGATGTAACCTTGATGTAATAATCCTCAGAATCAGTAGTCACTTTAGATCTGCCAGATCTTGTCTTTGAAGAACACGATCCAGATTCTTTATATCTGCTTATAGTTCTTTGGACGGCCCCTTTTGAAACGTTAATTTTTGCTGAGATCTGGCGTTGGGACATTCCCTCTCTTGAAAGGGCCATTATTTGTCCTCTCTGGGATAAACTTAGTTCCTTAAACATTTCAATTACGTCCTGTAAAGAGAGAAGAGAGAAAATGATTAATTATTTTTTAATCAAATTGCTACAATGTCATTAACTAATTGGTTTTATCAGTTATAATAGACCAGTTGCTAAAATTACTGTATGAATACACTATTTTGAGGATTAATACCATTTGGCTATGGTCTGTCATCAATACCTGGGTTAAAATCGGCATTATTATACTGCAAAGGAAAAAAACGTAACAGGACCAAAAAGGACCATTTTCATTAATGTGTCCTTTCCTATGAAATAAAAGCTACATTACTTACACATGCAATAGAATATATGAAATACCATTTCTTGTAAAAGAAAATACCTTAATATAGCGGACATACTTTCTCCGAGTTGTATTATTTTCTAGAAATTGTCTAAAACTGAGGTGGACGCAGACTTTTGAACGCCACTGTGTGTGTGTGTATATATATATACACCTTTGTTAACCTTTGTTAGGGTTTCGTGCGTCGGTCTTTCTTCACACGAAGGTCAAGTTGGTGGCCCCGCCTCTAGTCCTGGCTTGGTGGAGGAGCGAGTTGCTCTCTTGCGCTCTCCACCGTACATAGCCAAGTATACCCGACTCATCTGGTACCGTCCTGAGCGAGGCATCTAGTCTTCTCTTGAAAACTTCAAATTGACCCCTGTAATGTTTCTGAGGTCCTTTGGAAGCTGGTTGAAAATTCTTGGCCCCCTTACAACCAAGCTATTTTCCTTCAGAGTTGAGGAGGTCCCTTCTCAGGCCTTTAATTTCAGAACACTACACATTCTGCCTTTCCTATTTTCCAGCTTTATTTGGATGGTAATTGGGTTTAGTTTGAGGTTTGGTACCAGTTTTTCGATCATTTTCCATATGTAGATTATGGTATACCTCTTTCTTCTTCTTTCCAGGGATTACAGATTTAGTTTACGAAGTCTTTCCCAGTAGTTGAGTTCTTTGCAGCCATCAATCTTTGCTCTGAAATGTCTTTGCGTTTCTTCTAGTTTATTAATTTCTTCCTTTTTATATGGGGACGTCAAAACTGAGCAATATTCAAGCTTTGGTATGATCAGTGTTCTCTGCAGGGAAATCATTACTGTCTTGTCCCTCCTTTTGAACGTTCTTAGTACCTGTCCCGCGACTCTTTTTGCTTTGTTTATTGCTATCTGATTTTGTGTCTCGAATTTGGCATCATCGGTCATTATTACCCCTAAGTCGACCGCTTTCGTGCTTCTCTGAATTTCTTGTCTATCTAGAGCATAATATGCAGTCTGTTTAAGTTCCTCATTTCTACCTTATCTCAAGAGCTGAAATTTCTCGATGTTAAATGTCATATTGTTGTCTTCTGACCATATGTATATTTTGTTTGTGTCCCTCTGCAAGGCCTCCACTTCGTTTGTATCGCTGATTTTTCTGCTGATCTTTGTATTGTCCGCAAATGATGTTACTATACTGTTGCTGTTTACTCCACTGTATATGTTTGTTAGCATGATAATGAACAGGAGTGGGACCAGCATTGTACCTTGTGGTACTGCACTGCGTACTTCTGATTCTGAAGATGATACACCTTGAATTTTGACCACCTGTAGTCGTTTTCTGAGGAAGTTGTAGATCCATTTTCCCACTTTGTCTGTTATTTCCATATGTTTCATTTTATGTGCTATTATACCATGATCGTATTTGTCGAAAGCTTTAGCAAAATCCGTTTATATGGCATCATAGTTTTCATTGCCTTCAAGTGCATCTAGGACATTGTTATAATGCTCTATAAGTTGTGATAGGCATGATCTTCCTGATCGGAATCCGTGTTGATTTTCGTTGAATCTTTCCAATGTCTCCAAGAAGTCATAGATTTTCTCTCTGACTATTCTTTCAAAATTTTGGTGTGTGTGTGTATATATATATATATATATATATATATATATTATATAATATATAGATAGATAGATAGATAGATAGATAGATAGATAGATATAGGTATGCACATAATAATATTGAAGTTCAATATTATTTTGCTGTGAAGTTGGATAAAGTTTGGAAACTTGTGCCTCGCGTTATCAATTGATTTTGAAATTTTAATTTAAAACTTTAATGTAAAATGAAAGCCTATTAAACATTACATTTAAAAATTAGATACTCGTTCACAAAACATTTAAGAGGAAATTACTGTATACTAACACTTTTTCTCAAATTATGAACGCCAGTTTGATGTAATCCTGAAATAAGTCCTTTACTTTTTAAAGATGTTCACAAATACGTATGTTCTAGCTTTATAATAATGTACATACGTACAAAAAGGTGATTTTTTTTTAATCATTTAACTCCGCAAAAAATCAATAAATAAATAAATTAGAAATAACGTACACGAGTTTTATTCTAGAAAGATTTCGTGGGAAGAGAAGTCTCATAGTCATAATCTTAGTTTTTAATGAGTGACGTATGTTCCTCCAAAAGTTCAAGCTCATACAACTACGTAAGCTTTGTTTATTATATCATATTTATTTTGAGTATTATAAGAATAATAATAATAATAATAATAATAATAATGAGTGAGGAGGGCCAGAAACTGGCACAGCGCTCAGGCCAACCAATGCGGTCCATTGCTCTGACACCTGCATTATTATTACGAGCATCATCGGGGTTCAAACCCCCGACCTCACTGTTTTCATTTTGCTTTTGGGCATAAGGTGTTACCTACTGAGCCACGGTTGCTAGCTTGTTCAGGCTAGAACAATCAAAATTATTCGAGAAATGAGAAGTAAAACTCTCGAGGAAAGATTAGCTGAACTAGATATGCATTCACTTGAAAAGTATCGACTTAAAGGAAAAATAATTCGAGCATTTAAAATGATAAATAGCTTTGATAATGTAAATTATATGAAGTTATTTGATAGGGATAGAGAGTCAATTTCATCAGAATTACAAGAATAATGGATATAAATTTAAAGTCAAGCGTTTTAGAGAGTAATGCTATGAACCAATTCTTTTTATGTAAACTTAAATTTATACTTAAACTTAAACCCTTTAAACATTTATACATTAGATATTTCACTATTAAGAAATTCGTTAAATATTTCGTTAGACATTTCAGATCACCTGAAGATGAGGGCCCCCAGCCTTCTTTAGTTAGCCTTATAAGGCTAACTAACGAAAATATCACGACCTAACCCAACCAATCATTAGGTCAACTGTACGCCCTTGACGATTGGTTAGGTTAGGTCGTGATATTTTTGTTAGTTAGCCTTATAAAGCTAACTAAAGAAGGCTGGGGGCCCTGAGCTTCGAGTGATCCGACATTTCAAATGTCTCTTCAACTGTTAAAAAAATTAGGGCAATTTAGACATGTGAACTGACTTACTGAAATGTTTAACGAAATGTTTAACTAATGTAAAATGTCTAACGCATTAGACGTTTCAAAATCCACAAAACCGGGACAATGAAGCGTCTAAGGCAGTGGTTCCCAACCTAGGGGTAAATTACACCACTAGGGTAATGACAACTATTTTGTTGGGTAATGACACGCGATCCAGAAAATATAAAAAAATAATATTGTGGTAATCCAAAAGTTATAAAAAATAATATCTAATGATTGGGGTAATGGAGCTGGGTTAGAATTGGGTTTTGGGTAATCATACAAAAAAAGGTGAGAACCATTGGTCTGAGGGAACATCCGCTTCTATTTAGAGCAGCGTTTCCCAAACTATGGGTAAATTATTCCACTGGGGTAAATTGGCTTTTCCAGTAGGGTAATTTGGTACTCTGCAAGTACTTCTAAAGTACAGAAAGTACATAAATAAACGACATGGCAACATTGGGACTGGCTTTACGTGGGGCACAGTAGGATGTATCATGCTCATTGAAGCGCGCATTTCAAGATTGGCAGTATGTATTCCTATATAAAATTAAATTTTAGGAAGGGTTTGTTTTCTTGAACATTTGCTAAAAATCACGTTTAAGCGTTCAAATTTCCACTTTTTCGTTTTCTGGTTATGTACAGAACAGCTGTGCAGGACATACACTGTAGTACAAATGTAACAGACCGGTTTCTTACCAAACAAAACCATTGTAACAGCTGTTACAGATACAAAGCTTGATGAAGCTTGTGTAGCCACCATGGCTAAGCAAGGACGAAAGACCAGAAAAAGTTCTGGTTCAAAGCTGAGTGGTCTGGTGGGTCCAGGCAAGCAGTTATTTCCCACAGAAGTTCCAACCTGGAGAGCTGTGTTTCAGAGAGGAATCCTCCTCCAGGAAGAGTAGCTGCTTCTGGATGATATGAAGAGAGCTCAGTACCCTCTGCAAGATTTGGCTAAGGACTTGGCATCACTGGCACTGGCACAGTGGCGCAAAAGCAATGCCAAGTTCACTCCTCCTGTGTTCATTCAAGAGAGATCCATTGCCAGGAAGATTCTTGTCAGGTGGAATGAAATGATTGACCTAGTGAATGGCAGAGTGAAGGCTGGAAAGAGAGAGAAGAGAATATCTGAACTTGATACATTGTTTGACATCATAACCTGCAGACATGATATCACTCTCTGTGGAACTGAAGCATCTGGCTGCTCTGGCTGTGCTGCTAGAGTTCATGTCAACTGTGACTGTCCTCTGCCTCAGAAGATTCCAAAGCTAGAGCTAGAGTGGCTCCATTACCAGAGGATCAAAACCTCAGAAGTTCCTGGCTTCCGGATGGCATCTGTTGATGTGAAGGAAATAGTGAAGCAGATGAAGGCTGCTAAGAGGAAGGAGGAAGAACAGAAGGCAGCTGAGAAGAGAAACAGAAAAGAGGAAGAAGAAAAGGAGCTACTGCTTAGAACTGATGATGATGGTGATGGTGAAGATGAGGTGACTTCCTTGTAAGAGTCTCCAGGCAGAGCAGCTCCTACTGCTGACACAGATTTTTCCAGTACTGCACCAGGCACAAGCTCCAGTGTCAACACTGGCAAAGTCTCCACCTCTGCCAGGAGGAACTACATGGATATCTCAAGCACTGCTGCGGCTGCAGTCAAGTTCAAGGTGGCAAACGCTCCTGCAGCAGCCATTGCAACTGGTTTCTTGCAAGATCTCATCAAAGCTGGCCATCTATCTGCTGATAAGGCATATCTAGCTTTTGACAGGATGAAGGTGTGGAGGGGCAAGGAGTCTGTAATAGGTGCCTCGGTGGAGGCCCTGGAGAAAAGGACAGAGGGAGAGGAGATCAAGGGAATTTTCTTTGATGGAAAACAAGATAAGAAGACAAAGATCATGAGGTACAATGAAGAAACTGGCCGCTTCCATCCTGATATTACAACTGAAGAGCACTATAGTGTTACCTGGGAACCTGAAGGGAAGTATCTCTTCCATTGTATACCAGAAGAACCTGAAGGAAATGAGAAATCTGCACTGAAGATAGCTCAGGCTCTGTTTGAGTGGATTAGTGCTCATGGTGCTAAAGATACTATTGTGGTCCTTGGTGGTGACTCCACAACACAAACACAGGACCTGATGGAGGAGCCATCACTCACTTGGAGAGATTGCTAGGTCACAAGTGTCACTGACTGATATGCCAGTTGCATATTAATAAACTCAACCTCAGGCACATGATCATCAAGCTTGATGGTCCCTACACGCACAAGTCTGGGTTCAGTGGCCCAATAGAAAAACTTTTGGAGAAGATGAATGACATACTTGTCAACTTTAGCTTCAAATCTCTATCAGGAGAAGATATAATTCAACTGCCAGAAGACATTGTATAGAACCTTAGCACTGACCACAAGAACTGCTACCTACTGATCAAAGCTCTCAAGACAGGAGATTTGAGCAAGGAAGTTGCTGGTCTGAAGTGTGGCCCACTGAATCAGTCACGCTGGCTGACTACAGGTGAGGCTCTGTTGATGCTGTGGATGAGGCAGCATGGTCTGAAGGGGGAGGTGTTGAAGAAGCTGGAGGTGCTGCCAAGATGTATTTTGAGATCAAGGTGAAACACAACTTGAGGTATGGACCTCACCATATTGTGACCGCCCTGGGACTGCTGAGAAGCCAGACCTCTGAAGTCAGGAACATAATCACTCATGTGATAGTTCGTGGAGCATATCGTGCTCATGGTGAGAACCTCATTGCCTCTCTCCTGTGCAGTGAGGATGAGGAGGAGAGGGCATGGGGGGTTGAGATGATCAAGAAGATCAGAGGTAAGTCTGAGTATGGAGACATGAGTCTGAGAACTCATAGAAACCCTAAACTGAATTTTGATGCCACTTCTCCAATTACTCTGATTAATTGGGATAAGGAGAACTTCTCAGTTCACACTCAAAGCTGTGAAAGAACAGTCCAGGAAGTTTCAGCTGCAGCTCATGCAGTGTATGGGCAAGAGAGAAGAGATGGTTTTGTTCGTGCTAGGATCGATCACAGAGAATTGTTGCCAGTTTTCAAGTCAAAGCAAGACATTATGAACATGTTTTAGATCTCTACAAGACATGCTAGACGAATCAAGATGCTTTCATAAGAAAAAATCTCAAAACATTCAGTTGACCAGCATATTATTACAAGCTGGGGGTGGAGGAGGGACTTATACAAATATTAAAGAAGAATTACAATTGCAAAAAAAAGGTTGAACGTCACAGCAGCTTGAGGAAAGGTGGGGCAGCTGCCATCACACTCAGTGATGCCGAAAAGAAAATAAATAAAAATTGGTGGAGGCGTTTCTAAAACAAGAAAAGGCAAGACCAAGAAAGAAGAACAAAAAGATTCTGCCTGATGAAGAGAACAGCCGCGAAATGTGGTGTATAGGAGACTAAAAATCATACAATTCCTTAGTTTTGGACCATTTTGGGTGATTTTGGTTATTTTATGGGTTATGAACCACTTTGGCTGATCTTAAATGGGTCCAAGCCTACCCCTAGAAATGTTTAAGGGTGTATGTGAACAATATGGAACATATGGAGGTCATTTGAGGCTACCAAGTCTGAAATTGGCCAAAAATCCCATTTTTCGACAAAAAAGTGCGATTTTGAACACTTAAATGCGATTTTTCGCAAAAGTTGCAGAAGATGAACCGCTCTTAAAATTCAATTTTACATAGGAATACATACTGCCAATCTTGAAATTCCAAGTTTTTCAATATTCGACCTGAGCATGATACACACTACACGTATGGTGGGGGTCATTATGAAGACTGGCTGAATCTCGATAATGCTAGTAATAATAATAGGCATTAGAGCAATGGGCCGCATTAGTTGACCTGAGTGTTGTGCCAGTATCTGACCTTCATCCCTGACTGCTATTATCTGGCAATCGCAAGGGTAACATTAAATGGGAATATAAATGTATAACCGTATACATTTTTGCATATACGAACTTCATCACTCAACAGGTTGTTATTAAGTCTTATCCTTTCTTATCCTAATCAGATGGCCCTGGTTCGAATCCTGGGTTTGCACTTCCATATATACAGGGTGTCCGAGAAAGGCCTGAAATAAAATAAAAATTCATAATTTTTAAACAAACTGACTTAAGCATAAACGCTTTGCAACATCTAATAGCCACACTCGTCAGGTAAGCTCATGTTAATTACATATTTAGGTTTAGTTAATTAATGTTTAATTAATTACTACGAATGTATTTAATATCTTGTCTAGTTTATCTTTAACCATTAACCATATCTATATGGAAGTACTATTTACTCAGTTATTTGCATTTATTATTTTAATTTTAATTATTTAAGTTTATTTTAAATTATTTGTAAGTAACTTCGATGTATATTTATTACTTGAAGTGAAATGGTTAAAACTAGCATGTATTCCCCTTTATTGTGATTTTATGAAGACATTTTTCAGAAGTTATTGTTTTGGTTGCGAGGATAGGTGTTTTTATTCCACTGGGTCGCGAGGATAAAAGTTTGAAAAAATGCTACATACAGTACAGGGTGTTCGAAAAGTCCTGTCACCCCCCTACAAAATGTACACATTGTAATACCAATTTTATTTTTGTGTGATTAATTGAATTTATATGTGATTCATTGACATTTTTTTCCTTTTCCAGGTATTAGAGTTGTGTGAACAATGGCAGACCAGTCCACTTACACTCTGGAGGAAAGGATAGTGATGAGCACATGGGCTCATAAAAGGTCACATACTGGCAAAACGATGCCTGATATCCAGAATGATTTCAACACAAAATTCAATAACAATAATGCTGCACCACCAAACAAGACGGTATTACGCTGGGAGGAAAAGCTGTTTGAAACTGGCTCCATCAAGGACAGATCACGGTCGGGAGGACCAACAACGCGAGCAGAACAATGTGAAGTTGTGATTGCATCGGTGGCTCGTTCACCGAAAAAATCACTTCGGAAACAATCACAAGAACTTGCAGTCTCCATGTCCACGATGAGAGATCACATGACAAAAGATCTCGGCATGAAACCATACCACCCGTCATTTGGTGCACACACAGATATTCTTGATTAGTAACTGTATTTACTGTAATTAAAGTAATTGTTGCTAGTGACTTGTTTCTTAAATTACACCTACCACATATAAATACAATTAATCACATAAAAATAAAATTGGTATTACAATATGCACATTTTGTAGAGGGTGACGGGACTTTTCGAACACCCTGTAGAACTGAGACTCGCTCTAAATCAGCATTTCTTAACTTGGGGGAAATTTCAGGAATCCAGGGGGGGGATTTACGGCAGAATTTTGTTTGGTGATGATATAATTAGTGTGCATTATAAGATTGCTAATGTTATTAAATTTTGTCTTCGAGGCTACTTTTTTCCTTATCCTAATGGAGGGGGAAATCGGGTAGGGCGAACTGGTCGAAGGGGTGAATGACACGAAAAAGGTTAAGAATCGCTGCTCTACGTTAATAGAAGCAGATATTTCGTTAAACTAGGGTTACTAGACGTTCGGCAAAAGAGGGACATTTCCTCCTTTTCAATCTCATGTCGTCTCTCCGACAGACACTTTAAATATGTTGATATTGTCTGGATTTTTACTTAGATATGATCCAGACTTAAAAATGAGCTTCCCACAAGCTCAAACGACCCAATTAATACCTGACATGTCCTTCTTTTGCCGGACATCTGGTAACCCTACGTTAGACGCTTCGTTATCCCAGTTTTGTTAATTTTGAAATGTTTAATGCATTAGACATTTCACATTAGTTAAACATTTCGTTACACATTTCAATTAGTCAAGTGAAATGTGTAAATTGTCCCAAATTTTAAACAATTGAAAATATTAATCTGAAATGTCTAACGAAATGTTTGATGAATTGTCTAACACCGACACCTCCAATGGATGAAAGTTAAGGAGTTTAAGTTTAAGTATAAATTCAAGGGCGCTACTATAGCGTGCGTTCTACAAAGATATTTATACTATAGCGTGCGGGCTACAACATATTTACACTATAGACTGCGGTCTACAACTTTTCCAGTACACGCTAACCTAACCTAACCTAACCTAACCTCATATTCGTCCCCCAAATATAAAGTCAAGTCATTTCAGGTCAGGTCAGGTCACTTCAGTGCAAACTCTTTTGTAGACTAAAAATATCGGTACTTTCCTGTTATCCCGGACCCCAGACTTTTTTTTTATTTAAACTAACGAAAATAGCACGACTTAACCTAACCAATCATCAAGGGTGTATAGTTAACCTAACCGGGCAATCAATAATGGCCGGTTAGGTCAACTGTACAATGAGTGGTTAGGTTAAGTTGTGCTATTTTTCGTTAGTTTAAACTTTAAATGAAAAAAAGCCTGGGGTCCGGGATAACAGGAAAGTACCAAAATATCTTTGTAGACCGCACACTATAGTAGAAGACAGCGCAAATTCTTTTGTAGACTAAAGATATTTTTGTAGACCGCACGCACGCTATAGTAGCACCAATTTAAGTTAGATGGAAAGAATTGCTTCATAGCATTACTCTTACAAACGTTTGACTTTCACTTTATACCTATTTCTTCTTGTAATTGATTCTGTATCACTACAAAATAACTTCCCGCAATTTATATTATCAAAATTAAACTTTTCATTTGCATAATAAGTTATTTTCCATTGTTTGCGCCAAGAGGCAGTCGTGAAAATGTGACGCAGTTTATTTAGAATTCGCATTTATAGGCTATCTCGAAGTTAGGAGAAAACAATTATTATATTTGTGCAGTTATCCATTTCGTACAGTGCTTACAAGAAGTCTCGCGCCTCTGTCTCGTCCCAAGCTAGTCTGTTAGGTATAAAATGGGCGGTCCTTATGGCAGCGAAGGTGTGTTCGGATTGGTGCACATAATTGCTCTAACCCCATCAATGACGTCCACATTATCATTGTGTTGATCACTCTATCTATTTATATATAGAGACATACTGTATATAGATATATATAGAGTATGCAGGGGATAACGTGTCTCAGTCCCAACTATGGTAGTTGTCTTACAATTAACAGTCCCAAGTGCAAGTTACGTTAACACCTCCACATAAACTACCCTGGACTAAAATAACATACGTGAAGCCCTTACCCACAAACCATTTAAAAGCTCTCTCTCTGTCTCTGTCTCTCTCTCTGTCTCTCTCTGTCTCTGTCTCTCTCTGTTTCTCTCTCTCTCTCTGTCTCTCTGTCTGTCTCTCTGTCTGTCTCTCTGTCTGTCCCTCTGTCTCTCTGTCTCTCTGTCTGTCTCTCTGTCTCTCTCTGTCTCTGTCTGTCTCTCTCTCTCTCTCTCTCCAAACTAATCTATCATATTTTGCGACTTTTTAACTCTGGTAGGATTCAATTCCATTCCTATAGTGTAAGAGATACTTAAATTCATGTGTGTATTATGCCATATGATGCGCGTAATAAATAATCATTTTAAATAGTTGGAGCGTTCAAGGTCATCTGTAATAATCTATAGACTACCCCTCAAGCCCACTCTCAACACTTAGATTCCCCTAAGACACAGGCGTCTTCAAGTAACATGAATGCGTAGAGATCTAAGGTGTTAGATTCCATATTATATAATTTATGTGCTAGGTTTAAGAACGCTGGCATTGAAGGATGGAAGGACGGGACAGTAAAAGCGATAATAGGTTTAATGAAGGAAGTGGAATGAGGATGGAGGTAAGCGTTGCTATGTCGAAGGAAACGAGGTTGGGTGGGGAATTACGAAGGGAGGGGGAAATGCTAAACACAAACTCAAATATTTATTTTAATGCCCTAGACCTAGAAAGACAAAGAGCAAAATACCTTAAACTAACAATGAATTGACAGAAACAGAAGAGCCTGGTCTTAGACGCACTGATAGGTTTAACGTATGTGGCTAGAGGCCGCCACTCAGAATTACCACTACTACCTAAGTCATAATAAGGTTATTTACTATGACAGAGTAGTCATGAGTAGTTATGGAAATAAAATATGATTATACTGTTGATGGCTGACTATATTCAGTTGGGATATAAACTATTGCTGACAATCTTTAGATCCTTTTAAGACGAATTTTTTATGTATATGTTCAACAAAATAGGAAATTGGCTGATTATTATTACCATTCGAAGGGTTGGTACCCTTCACAACCGAAATCAATTTCAGAAGGGGTGCATGGTATCCTCATTTCCTTTATCGTCCCAGCACGCTTCACATAAGCCATTTACACAACGATGTAAAGGCCGTCTGTGCACTACGAGACGACCCAGGCAATGCGGGGAGCAAGGTGACATTGCATGAATATGGTGTGCCAATAAGAGAAATATCAAGACGACTAGACGTTCATCGAAGCACTATGGAACGGTGGATTCATCGGTATGAAGCAGAAAACTCAATCGCTACTTTGCCGAGGTCTGGTCCTCCGCGTTCAACATCTCAAGAGGAAGATGCTGCGATTGTTAATCATGCCAGAGAGCATCCGTTTGTTCCAGCGACGCATATTTACAGACACCTGAACCTTCGTTGTAGCGCAAATACAGTGAACAACAGACTTCACGAGGCAGAGTATTTTTCTCGCCGTCCAGCTATAAAACCTGCATTGACGATTGAGCATAAAGAGGCGCGGATGGGATTTGCCTTGCAATACTTGCCGCAGGAGGAAGAATTCTGGAGAAAAGTTGTGTACTGTGACGAAAAAACATTTTCAACAGATAGTCATGGTTCCCTGCATTGTTGGAGGCAGCGCGGAAAACGCTATGAAGAAGGAAATGTTTTCCCGAGCAAACGTAGTGGTCACATCAATCTCGGTGTGTGGGGCTGGATGTCTGGCTATGGTGTCGGAGAATTGACTCAAGTAGATGGACGCTTTACTGGACAGCAATATTGCCAGATACTGGAAGAGGTGCTGCTACCCAGTGTTCGTGCGTATCTGGTTCCAGCACCGGAACCATTTTACTTACTGGAAGATAACAGTCCCATTCATAGGAGTAACGTTGTGAGAGCGTGGTACGAAAATCACCCAGAGATTATTAATCTAATTCTGCCACCACGTCCTCCTGATTTGAATCCGATTGAAAACCTTTGGGCAATAATGTTTAACGAATGGGAGCAACGCAATGAAAAAACATTTGAAGCACTTTTAGCTCACACGAGGAATAGTTGGGAGAGCTTACGCCGAACACCAAACATTCCCTACAATCTGGCCTCTTCTATGCCGCAACGATTGCAAGAAATTATTGATGCTGGAGGAAGCTATACGAAATACTGATGTTAAAGCCATGACGTAAATGTGTATCGAATATATATTTATGTTAATATAGAATTTTATTATATTTTTATGTTTGACATCTATAAAAGTATATATTGTGACCATGAAAGAACTTTACTTATCCTTAGTTAGAATCTTTTCTTGCAATGTCTACGCTCGTGGAGATAATAATATGCATTGTTGAAACAAACTATGAGGAGGTAATAGTTTCAGGAAAAAAATAAAAACTGGCAACATCGAGGTCATCACATGTTTGTGGGAATTGTCATAATGCTACCAATAAACTCGTATATACTACTATATACAGTATACTATATTACGTAATAATTACGATGAACAAATCAAATGCAAATTTCTCTGATTCACGGCCCACCAGTCTTGCTTTAGACTAATGACTTTCATAAGGTGGAATAGGTTTAACACAGTTCGTTTAATAGGTTACCACTTAAAACAATGGATAAACTATCTATTAGTGAGACGACCGTGACTTCCTCGAAATGCGAGCGCGTGAGAGGTTCACTGAGGAATTTGGTAATTAGATTCTTCACGTAGGATATTTATCACAAACAACAATATTGACAACAATTCCCAACAATTACTCAATATCAATAATTGCATTTGAGCAAATAATTTAGACCTGCGTCAAAATAACTTAGGTATCATGCCATGATTTGGGATATTTGCCGAATTAGTCGTTCTCTATAGTCTACAGCAGTGGTTCCCAACCGGTTTTGGCTTATGGCCCCCTTAGGAACCTTATTTTTTCCTGTGGCCCCCATAAGCATTATTTTCAGTAGGTAATATGCAGATTAACTCTATTTTACAAAAACAAATATATATAAAGGATATTAAAACAACTATTGTATTCAGGTACAATATTATTTGTCACATAGGACTATAAACATAACAAAAACTAAACAGTGGCTAACAAAAATTTAATAACCTTTTAAAATAAATATTTTTCCTACAAAAAAATAAAATCCTTTAGCAAAATCAAATAAATATATCATTAACTCTTATTTATTCAATGCGATCCTTGTGACTCATGCAGTTTCGCAAGTTTTTCAATATCAGGGTCTATGGTTGTCAGAGACAAACGAAGATCACCTCTACTTACTATTTCTAAGCGGTTGCGAGCTTTTGATAGTAGGTGTGACACTTTACTAAAACCGGACTCAACCAGATAAGAAGTAGGAAAGGCAATGAATACAATTTTACTTCGTCCCAAAGCAATGGGTATTTCATAGCAATTTCACTACTTGTCCATAAGTTACTGAGCCCATGCTTAAATTTAGCCTGAGAGATTTGATTACTCTGTAACTCAATGAGGCTTTCTTGTAATCTGATATCAACATCAGCTGCATTAATCCCAAATGGGTCTACCACCCAACCTGGAATGTCCATTTCTAGAAGATCTGTGAACCTAACTTCCATATCACTGTGCAATTTCTCCAAATGATCAATGTATACTAAAATATCATCATCTTTCAGCTCACTCTCAATAGTGCGGAGGGTTGGAAACTGTATCAACTCCTTTCGCCCGATATTTGTCCTGAACAGCTTAATTTTTCCCAGAAATGCACAAATAGCCTCTTTGCAAGTTAAAATATTTGTATTTTTACCTTGTAGCTGTTTGTTCAAGACATTTAGCTTTTCAAATATATCTGAAAGGTAGAATATGTCACATTTGGCAGCAATGATTTGACTCCAAGCTGCTTACCATCCAGAAATAATGCAACACTATCCCAAAGTGCAACGAAGCGACGCAGACAATTACCCTTAGAAAGCCATCGCACCTCTGTATGCAAAAGTAGGCGCTCGAACCCTTCTTCATTGCTAGCACAGAGTTGTCGGAAAAGACGCCCTTGAAGTGGATTTGACTTGATAAGGTTGACTGCCTTAATTACACTATCAAGTGCATCTTTCAGACGTCCTCCTAAATTTTTTGCAATCAGATGTTGACGGTGGACAACACAGTGTATGCAAAAAACTTTAGGTACAGCCTCTTTTAAATGTGCATAAATCCCCTATATCTACCTACCATAGCAGCGGCGCCATCAGTTGCACAAGCCATGATATTTCCAAGTGGAATATCATTTTCTTTGAAATAGGTCACTACTTCTTTGAAAATTGTTTCACCTTTAGTATCTGTCACAAGGCTCCGGGCAAAAAGCATTTCTTCTCTGAGTTGATCATTATCCAAAAACCTAACATACGCCATGAGAAGGGCTTCATTATCACGTAATAATGATTCATCAATTTGTAATGCAAAGATCTTTACTTGTAAATGTTTAACTAGTTTTTCCTCTACATCCTTTGCCATTTCATCAATACGTCTTGATACTGTATTGTTGCTCAACGGAATGACCTCAGTGATTTTTGGGGATTTTGTTGCATGACAGTTGAAATCACCACAGATACTGAAGGCAAAATCAATTCTTCACCAATAGTATGAGGTTTTCCCGATTTCGCTATTAGCTTGGAAATCTCATAAGATGCAATTAAACCTTTGTCTAATTTAGCCGCTGTTTTGCTAAATATATCTTTAATAGTGCTCCTTGCTTGGAAATCATCGCGCAGCTTTTTAAAGTAATCTAATGTTTTGTCTTTCTTGTCCTTGTGCTTATTCTCCAAATGTATTTTAAGCTTACTTGGTCGCATACTATCATTAGAAAGTGTAGCCATACATATCAGACACAATGGCTTTGTTATATTGTCTGGTGAATGTATAAAACCATAAGCTAAATACTCACTGGAGTATTGTCGACATTTTTTCTTCGTCGCAGTAGCCATGGGTAATCTGTGCAGAAGAAATTTACTATATTAATAATATATATATATATTACTTTTTAGAGCCGAAGCGCGCCGCAACAGAAAGGCGCTTATCTCAGCGGCGAAAGAGGAAGAGTATTTCTGAGAAAAGACCCAGAACAACCCTCCACTCACTGTGCAGAGCACCGGGAGGGTGCACAACACCAACTCCTAGTACATCCTGGTACCCTGTACCGAAATACAAAACACCAGAAATGTACCCCCTTCAGGGGATATATATATATATATTACTAAAATTAATGCAGATACAAAACGAATAAATACAATCATCATAATCTAAGAGTAAATGCCATATTCTTTGTAAATAAACCCTAATTGAAACCGAAGTGAAAAAAAATGCTTTGGTGTAGTAATGGCACACTTTACTGGCAAACAAAAATTTGCAGTTATTTACTTATATTATGTATTAATTATAAAAAAATATAATCAAAAGAAATACTGTACTTATAGCAATCTATTATAAATTAAAAAAACTAGTAAAATTACTACAACTTCGCAATATTAGGGTAAACAAATAAGAGCTACTTACACACTACAGCGACGATCCACGTGGTAAACAGACTGTAAGGATTTCAACCTGAAGTATTTTTATCAAGTCAACAACGCTGCCAGGCGCATAACGATCAAGCGCACAATGGAGTGCGCCGCACAATAAGCTTGTAAGATGCAAAATATTTGTTTACAGATAAATTCAAATTCTATTATAAAATATCTAAAAAAAAGGAAAATATATGTATTAATAATTTTTTAAAATGTAATTCAACTACATAAATTAAAATTATCTATTGGCCTAACTATAATTTAGGCTTCAATAGGTTGAGTCCTGTGGCCCCCCTTCATGGAGTCTGTGGCCCCTCTAAATCTTAACATTTTCCTGTGGCCCCCTTCAAATGTGCCATGGCCCCCGGTTGGGAAACACTGGTCTACAGTATATATTGAGACGGTATAATGTAATGCCCAGCTAATATTATGATGACTAGGATTGCTCCATAACCATCCCAACATCCCGAAACTTGCTCCATTCTGCTTCTTAATCATTTGTATTTTAAACACTAAAATGTAGCAGAAGTGACGTAATAATGGACGTCATTGATTGTGTTAGAGCAGTTATGTGCACCAATCCGAACACACCTCCGCTGCCATAAGGACCGCCCATTTTATACCTAACAGACTAGCTTGGGACGAGACAGAAGCGTGAGACTTCTTGTAAGCACTGTACATGTAGGCTAAAATCTCCCAAGTGTCTTTCATGCATTTATTAGTTTTATTGGATCACCTGAAGATCAGGGCCCCCAGCCTTCTTTAGTTAGCTTTATAAGGCTAACTAACGAAAATATCACGACCTAACCTAACCAATCGTCAAGGGCGTACAGTTGACCTAACGATTGGTTAGGTTTGGTCGTGATATTTTCGTTAGTTAGCCTTATAAGGCTAACTAAAGAAGGCTGGGGGGCCTGATCTTCAGGTGATCCGTTTTATTTATTTGGCGAGGCGTTGACTAATAAAATCTTTCAATATTAAGAAGCAGCCTGTGACCGTGAGCTTAGCCTTAGACCTAGACCTCTTGATATACAGCAGGCTTACCCCAGGTTCAATATGTAAGCTTCACAGTCTCTACTTGAGAAAAGCCACTCATAAACCAGAAAATGTTCAAGCTAGATCAACCACAATAAATCCAGAAATGAGAAGTAAAATATTTTAAGAAAAATTAGCTGAACCAGGTACTGTATGTATTCACTTGAAAAGTTTCGACTTATAGGAGAACTAATTTGAGTATTTAAAACTGACAAATATTATTTTATTTGATAATGATAGATGATCAGTTAGAAGTGGATATAAATTGAAAGTCAAAAGTTTATCACAAAACGGTACATATTCCGCAGAACCCATCATCCAAAATTACATACATTCTGATGTATTGTAATGTGTTCCAACAGAATCTGCTATCCATTTTTTGTGCAGTTGAGCAGATTTTGAGGTAAATGATTTTTTTCAAATAAATGTATATCTCGAAAGCTGCTCAATTTCACAAAAAATGGATAACAGATTCTGTTGAAACGCCTCAAAATACACCAAATAAATATTTTCTGGTATGGAATTTCATTTTCATTATTGCAACCTAACTTAATTCGTCTTGTTGCCTTAGACGAAGATAACGCTTTGAATTTTTTGGCAAATGATGGTGTGATATTAAAAACTCCTTTATGTCCGAACTGCCTCCGCGGTTTCTTCACCCCCACTTAGTTGCTGTCTCTGTACAGGGGACTTGTTCGCCCCTGTATGGAGTATGCTTCTCATGTGTGGGTTGGTTCAACCCACACAGCCGTACTTGACCGGGTGGAATCAAAGGCTTTTCGTCTTATCAATTCTCCACCTCTGACTGATTGTCTTCAATCTCTCTCTCTCTCTCTTCGCCGCACTGTTGCCTCACTCTCTCTTTACTATCGCTATCATAACGGACATTGCTCTTCTGAACTCTCTAACTGCATTCCTCCTCCTTTAAGGAGAGCACGCAGTACCAGACTTTCTACACTTTCTCATTTTATTTCTGTCTAACTATCTAATTTTCAGTCTTTCATCTACTCAACAGGTCAACTCTGGAACAACCTTCCTCAATCCATCTTTCATCCTGTCTATGACTTCCCATCTTTCAAACGCAGAGTGTCTAGGCATCTCGAAAACCCCGGACCTTGATTTTGGCTTTCTTCTTCTTCTTTTGTGGGCATTTGCCCTTGGCCCCTCCTTCCTGCATAAAAAAATAAAATAAATAAAAATGTTTAGATTACTCAAATTGCTAAAAAGAGGAGAAAGTGTACAATTCGCTGGAAGCCCAGTACAGTATTATTAAATAAAGCGCAGTCCCGCACAATGCGGGATGGTTGGCAACCCTACCGGTGATGGCAGCACCGACACCCTGGTTGGGAAATACTGCATTATAGGCATCACTAAGGTCTTTATTTGGGATTAGTATTGGTAAAATCGTTATTATTCGTTACTAAGTTCAAAGTAAAAATTTTTATCATGTCCTTGGAGGGCCTAGCCCCCACCTAAAGAATTTGCTTAGGAGAGTTCACAGTAATGAATTAGAAAGATTCGGATAACTTGCATAAAAGGAAATATTTCACTGAACCTTGGTTCCCTCTCCCCATACAACTTTTCCTTTTAGTCACTGAGTAGGCCTATATTTGGTTAGAGAATATGCAGGAAATGGCGTCCGCCAAGGAAACCACTTGGTAACGAAACCTAGCCGCACATGAAAGGAGCCATCAACTGCAAAAGACCACGAACCCGATCGACGGAAGTTAGAATATTATTGTGTAGTGCTGATTTATAAAGAATATACAGGGTGTTCTAAAATTACCTAGTAGACTTTTGTATGAACGCAATATCTGAACAAAAATTATACGATATTTAACAATTTTATTTCAAATACAGCATCAATGAGAAAAGCAACAATAATTGTTTATCTTAGATGTTCAAAATGTCTTCCTTCAACTTGAACACATTGTTCACAACGTCCGACTACTGATCGACAGACATATAAGAGTTTATTAGGTCATTTTAGAACAACCTGTATATAATTATATAGGGCTTGCCAAGCAGCCCTATCCTACTTAACTGCCCACTAAGTTAGTGAGGCTGAAAGTATAATGCCAAGTGTATATGCTTCTTCCATGGACTACAGCTAATAGCTGTGTATATACGTGTATATACATTATGGCCAGTACAGTGATTTTCAAACTGTGTTTCGCGCAGTCCTGGGGTTGCCAGAAGAGGTCTTCACGAGTTCTGGGAAATCTTTGGTAAAAGATGAAATTTTAATTTTGGAGCCATCCTACATTTGAAATAACAATCTGTATATTTTAAATCAGCAGATATTAACTTAATGATATAACGGTTGTGCCATAAAAAGGGTACATTTTAAAAAGGCTATAAAATCAACATTTCTCAATTAATTCAAATTAAATTTATACACAATAAAACATATGTGTTTATTATTAATAAGTTGACCAAATTTCAGAATATAATTTCAAAAAATAAAGCTGTGACGTCTTAATTTATAAAAATGCTAAAAATGACAGCCGACTTTATGTTTGAACAATATTGTACTTTTTAATGATCAATTTCTTTTTTTTTCAGAATTAATTTAAATCATAAAATTAGTAAATATGCCATTTTCTTATGAAGACAAAATCATCATTAAGCATTATAGGCTTCATAAAGGTCATGGTGTAAGAAAGTAACTTGCCGAATTTCATCATAAAGGATGGTCTAAAGGAGGTTTAGCACATTTGCTGGAAAAAATTGATGAAACTGGAACCATTGAGAGGAAAGAATGTAGTGGGCGACCAAAATCAGTTCGAGTGGCCGAAAATATTCAAAATGTAGAGGAATGTGTCCTTAGTCAAGAGGATAAACCTGGTACCCATATGACACCAAATCAAATTTCAAAAGAGCTTGGAATATCAAAAACAAGCGTAAGGAGGATAATTAAGGAGGATCTTGAATTGAAGCCGTTCAAACGTGTGCATGGGCAAAAATTGTCTGAAATAAACTGCCAGAAAAGATTTACAATATCAAAGCGCATTTTGCGTCTCATAACTCAAGATAAACTGGCGAAGACATTTTTTACTGATGAAAAACGTTTTACTGTAGAGCTCCCCCCCAGAAACTCTCAGAATAATGGAGTTTATTTAGATGTTCAGCATAAAAATCAATTACCAGATAAAAGACTTTACGCTACACGGAGCCATTTTTCTGCTAGCGTCGTGGTTTCAGTTGGAGTGTCCAAGTTAGGAAAAACTTCAATTTTTTTTATTGAGTCTGTGGTGAAAATTAATGCCCAATATTATACTAATTCCTTGCTACAGAAAATGCTTCCTGAAATGAGAAAACTGGCTAATAATGGCTACTTCCTTTTCCAACAAGATGGGGCAACATACCACACTGCTAAATCAACGATTGAATACCTGCAAAATAGTGTACCTGAACTTTTAGAACCTAGTAATTGGCCTCCTAACAGCCCAGATCTAAACCCCGTTCATTACGGAATATGGGAGAACTTAGCAGAGTGAGTCTACAGGACTAGGGTAAAAGATGTCGTTCATTTACGCGAGATCATCATTCAAAAATGGGAAGAGCTTCCACAGGAACAAGTAAATCGAGCCATAGATGAATTCCGGCCAAGAATAAAAAAAGTTATTGAAATGGAAGGAAAGCATTTCGGACAATCTTTTTAATAATTTCAGATAAATTTTACATTAAAAATTATTTTTATAAAAAAATATTAAAAAGGTTTAATAATTTTTGCATGTCAAGTAGAAAAATCATACTCTTTCGTTAAATGTTGATAGAATTTGAATCATTTGATATTTTAGTCTGAAAACTTGTTTGCACATAGATAAATACATAGGTTTTATTGTGTAGAAGTTCTATTAAAATTAAATGACAAATGTTGATTTTATAGCCTTTTTAAAATGTACCCTTTTTTATGGCACACCGTTATATATAATATATATATAAATATATATATATATATATATATATATATATATATATATATATGGGAATAAACTCAGAATGGTTCCCTGAGTTTTTTATGATACACACAGACTGTGCATGGAACAAGGAACTCTTCTGGGATAATTAAATCCACTATAGTCCGAATAAGTAATGGTAAATGACAAATACCATAGTTTTTCTTTTTCATGATGCAAGCCCGACGTGGGCAACGGGTCTCTCGCAAAGAGGTCCCATAAATATAGCTTCCCTCACCAGCTATCTGCAAAGCAGACAGGATCCAGCTTTGGGACATGGATCTAGGGCTTAAAGTAGCCTAGCCCCACTACATTTAGAACCTCAATATAAGTAAAAGACTCGTTGCATTCACGTCGAATTGAATAAATCAAAGAAAAAGGGGTAACTATTATATTTTTAGCCAAACCAAAACTTAAACCTCAACTGGCAGAATTGAGCGTCCACTTTTCAAGGCACATAACATGTCCGTTTCATGATGGGAATGAACTCAGAATGGTTCCCTGAGTTTTTTATGATACACACAGACTGTGCATGGAACAAGGCACTCTTCTGGGATAATTAAATCCACTATAGTCCGAATAAGTAATGGTAAATGACAAATACCATAGTTTTTCTTTTCATAATGCAAGCCCGACGTGAATGCAACGAGTCTTTTACTTATATTGAGGTTCTAAATGTAGTGGGGCTAGGCTGCTTTAAACCCTAGATCCATGTCCCAAAGCTGGATCCTGTCTGCTTTGCAGATAGCTGGTGAGGGAAGCTATATTTATGGGACCTCTTTGCGAGAGACCCGTTGCCCACGTCGGGCTTGCATCATGAAAAGAAAAACTATGGTATTTGTCATTTACCATTACTTATTCGGACTATAGTGGATTTAATTATCCCAGAAGAGTTCCTTGTTCCATGCACAGTCTGTGTGTATCATAAAAAACTCAGGGAACCATTCTGAGTTAATTCCCATCATGAAACGGACATGTTATGTGCCTTGAAAAGTGGACGCTCAATTCTGCCAGTTGAGGTTTAAGTTTTGGTTTTGGCTAAAAATATAATAGTTACCCTTTTTCTTTGATTTATTCAATTCGACGTGAATGCAACGAGTCTTTTACTTATATTGAGGTTCTAAATGTAGTGGGGCTAGGCTGCTTTAAACCCTAGATCCATGTCCCAAAGCTGGATCCTGTCTGCTTTGCAGATAGCTGGTGAGGGAAGCTATATTTATGGGACCTCTTTGCGAGAGACCCGTTGCCCACGTCGGGCTTGCATCATGAAAAAGAAAAACTATGGTATTTGTCATTTACCATTACTTATTCGGACTATAGTGGATTTAATTATCCCAGAAGAGTTCCTTGTTCCATGCACAGTCTGTGTGTATCATATATATATAATATATATATATATATATACGCTCTGTGTCTCAAAAAAAGAGTGGCTGGCCACCTTTTTAAACCGAGCCGACAAAACCACAATTCTAAGGATAACTAAATGAAACAAATTATATTAAACCATTTACAGTATCTTTAAAATGAGAGAGTTTATTTAAATCAGATGAATAGTGCCTTTACAAATTCACCTTTTGAACGAGTTGTTAAAAACAAAAGTTGACAAGGAAGGTAATTAGAAACTTATTAAGCCGAACATTAAAGAAGTTTACAATGAACAAAAATAAATTAAATAAAACATTAACTCAGCAAGCGTTCAATGTGTCCTCCATTATTATTAATGACCACTTATAAATTTTTGTATTATGATAATGTTTTATAATTTTAGATTTTTTTAATCGTAATTTGGAGAAAATTAGTGAATAGGCTAAAGCTAATTAGGTCTCATTTAAAAATACAGAACTATACTCCATATAAAATATTACATTTTAATAATTTTAATACAAGAGAAAAGTGTGTGTGTGTATATATATACTGTATATATATATTGGTTTTCTGTTATATTGCAAAAAGGACTTGAAAGTAAAAATTTCGTCTGTCCTGCCCAAATGAAGGCGTAACAAAATTCAAAGACAGGTTTGCATATTTCACATCACAGATCCTGCTATCAAAGATGGATATATATATATATATATGTCTAAAAAATGCGTCTTGCAGAACAAAATTTTTTTGGTGTGCATAATAATACATCTTAAAAAAAAACAGGACAAGAATAACAAAAAACATTTGGTGTTAAAAATTCAAAGTTAAAAACAAAACATATTAAGGGCAGCTTTTAATCCGTACACTAAGACTAGAATTTTCATCAAGATGTGGGAAATTCTTTCATCGACCAAGTACCCTCAGGTAATGACAGTATTTTCATCAAAATTCGATACTTGATGAAATACTTTTCGAACTGATCCCTTGAAAATAATTTAATCGAAGTGGGTGGCGCCATCTACTGGAGGAATTGTCAATTAAACACCATTGCAGTTTATAAACCAAGTGTAATTACTTGCATACAAATTTTATGTTAATCAGGAACAACATACTAACAGCAACTTAAGCTTGAAGATTAAATACATTAGAAATAAATTTACCTTACCGAAGGGAGATTAAAACCAATGTCACTGAAAATTCGAATTACGCAAGCCTCCACGTTACCCATTCGGCCAAGAGACGTTAAAATATACTGAGAGTTTTGTGTATATATACTTTTTCACACTGGTTTCAGTATGAATATTTTAATATGTATATTGTTTCTGTGTGTGTGTATATATATATATATATATATATATATATATATATTTCTAAGAGCAAAATGTTTTATGTGTGCTATTTTTGTCCTGTTCTTTTTAAGAATTACAAGCCGCGCCTTCGGCTTCCTACCCTATGGGTAGGGCTTGTGATCACTTTGTGATCTTTAACGCCGCTCATCTTGATAGATTTCACCCAACGGGCGACTGAGCGAAAGAGATATTTGTTATCCCGCTCAACTACGCTCAAAACCGCAGGAATTTTTTTTTATTTATAGATAGACTAGCTGTCATGCCCAGCACTTGCTTGGGGTGGGCTGACTGTATTAAGTTTTTAACATTTATTTTATTAATAATAATTTTAATAAAGGGTTTCTTACGTTCTTCCGGACTGAAATGCACTTGGTTATTTTCTTCAGCGCACTTAGTACAAAAATGATGCACTGAAGACAGCAAATTTTTCAAAAGAAAAGAAAAAATAGCACGCCTTATTTTGCCAAGTGTTGCACACTGGATTCTCTCACTCAGACTAATAATATTATCTATACTATAATTATTATCTATTCTATAAAAAGGCAGTCCTGTCTGTAGACACCATGTATCCGGATGGGTTGAAAGTTTTTACTCGAATGCTTTAAGATTTTCATTGCTTGAGACAATGGGTGCGGATGTGAAGGAGTAGGACGAGAGATCAGTGTAATGCACCCATAAGGGGGGGTGCAAACAAGAGAAAGATTTTGTTTCAAACGTAAAATTTCGTGAGCCTAATTTAGTTGCAAGATCGAATGTGGTAAGAGTGGTTTCGTTTTAGGTATTTACTGCATAGATGATTCACTGAGTACGAAATATGTTCATCAGATACATATATTTAGTTATTTTCAGTAGTCTCAGTTATATAATTCCAGTGAATTGATGAATATTATAACAGTGCCAGAATAAAATGTGCACTGTTGTAATAAAAATAAGTTTAGTGTGGTACATGGTTTACGGTTCAAGTACAAATGACAGGAGAAACATTCCATTCATATCGAGTACCTTTTCAAGGGACCTGGTAAAGTCCTATAAGTTACATCTTGCTCCAGATATAATGAATTTCTGTAGAATGACACATCAACATTTCAGTTAAAATTCCAGTTGAAAGTTTTGCTGAACTTCAGAACTGCAAAAGATAAGGAGAGAGAGAGATAGAGAGGTCTTCGTTTTTGTAGCTGACGATTATGTTGCTCCAAGAAGTACTGTATTCAGCACGGTTCTTGGTAGGGCTTTTAGGTGACCATCAGGGAAGAGCCTGAAGCCCATTTTGTCTCTTTTACTGAGACACTGACTGATGATTGTGTGTGTGTGTGTGTGTGTGTGTGTGTGTGTGTGTGTGTGTGTGTGTGTGTGTGTGTTTAACTTCAAAACTTCCTGTTAGAACAATGGGAAGAAAGGAGATATATTTAGCAGATTTAAGACTTCTCTTGATAAATACCAGGTCAATTTTTCCAGCCTCTCCAATCGCTGTCCAGACGTTGGCTGCTACAGAATTTCTGAATTGTTTGATTTGCCATTCTCCATACTTACAGTATGTGGGTTTATTCGACTCACCCGAAAACGTCATAGATCTATGTATCACCTACTTCATTCATGCTATTCTTTGCTGTACATAAATTTTTAGTGAATCATACGTGTATGCGCATTGCAGCTCAGTTTATGCAAATTACGGCTAAACTTTCTTTGGGACTACGTAAACTTATTTTCGATGCCTATAAGCTCTGGGTGTTGGTTGATCCTCCACGTGCTGAGCACAGGGTCGTCGTGTTCTTTCCGTAATTGCTGATGGTCGTCCTGATCGGTGATTAATATCTTGTTAATTTGTTTTACGAAGATTGCGAGGATATTAAGCAGTATCACATTTGTAAGCCAAAGAATTTTGAGATGTCTGCCTCTCATTTTGACCGCAGTCTAATTGTCTAATCACCAGTAGCGCCATGTGGTGGTGGGGGGGAAAGGGGGCAGTTGCCTCCCCCAAGACTCTGTTTGCCCCCTCCAAGGCTACATGTGCCCCTTCCAAGAAATCGCTTGGTGATGCACTTGAATTCACATTAGGATTTTATCACCTACGCAGCTATTTGCGTTTCGTTCTTGATTCCTAAAGAAAGACCAGGTTCATCCAGGTTGTACAGATTTTTGGGCTAAAAATAATTCTATATAACGCTGTTCATTGTTTTTTGCCAAAATCTTGCTGCAGTAATTCAAATTTAGCTCCAACCGCCCGCCCTCCAGGATGGCAAGTTGGCAACGCATGCGCAGCGCGCCATGTTTGTTTTTGTTTTGGTGTCAGTACTGTGATGCTGCTTGGAATCACTGTGGTACTTTTCATGCTATTTTTTAGCAAATTGTAGTTAAACTTGAGAAATGGCGCCTCCAAAACGTAAACGAAGCCCCAATAAACTCGGTGAAGGTGATGGACAGCGTTTAGAACTGTAGTGCTTTAAATTAAAAGAGACTTGTATTTTCGTTGAAAGTAAAATCAGAAATTATTGGGAAAGCTGAAGTGGATGATCGTTACACCTTACACGGCTGTAGCACGATTGTATAGAATTAACGTGTCCACAGTGCACACGATGATGAAAAAGAAAGAGGAAATATAAAAAAGTTGTTTGGCCTTGTCCAGCCACTTTGCCTAGCTTCCTGATCCCACCCCATGTAGCCTAGCCAATCCTACCGTCGGAAGTTGGTTGTGTGCAGTGGAATTCCGAAAATTTTTGTGGTACACTTATATTATTGTCCAACAACTTACTCTGTGTTATTTTACCGTGAATGTGGTAATGTACTTGAGAGATACTTCTTAAATGTGTTATTAACCAGTGCTTTTTTTTCAGATTTCAGTAATAGTATATGGACAGCATGAGTGACAAAAAACAGTTACAATTTACTTTCGAAAAATATTTTGTTAAAAAAATTAGAACAGGCGAAATTAACAGAAGTGAAGAGAATGCAAACAACATGGCACTAGCATCACCAACTCCTTTAACACCCATCAGTGATAACACTGAGGCAGCGCAAATAGATGAAGGCTCTCGCAGGTGTAAATTGAATATTAACCACAGTTACTCCAAAGGATTCAGTCTCAGTTGATAATGACATTGCATCTACATCAGCAGATGACACAAGTAGAAGGTAAATATATCGGGTGTTGTGCAAATATTAATTACTTAATAAGTATTAATTATTACTTAATAAGTAGATTTTATTCACTTCCTGACAAAAAATGAAATTACTTATTGGAGTTACACCTTACTGATTTTTTAAAAGTATAAGTTGACCAAAATGACATAAAAATATTATCATTTAACTTTTGATATTTACTGACTGAATAAATTAGAGATCACAAAGGATTACGATGGGATTTATTTTGTCTTTGCAGAATCTCGAGGGTAGATGAAGTTGACACAAGTTCTGTAACTCCAGGATGCTCATTCACAACTGTACTAAGCATTAGTCTTTCATCTCAGACTAGTTCTACTGTTTCTTCAACTAAAATAATTGACATAAGTACATCAGAAGTAGAACAGCCAGTTCAACGAAAGCTCAGACAGTACCCGATGACTGAAGGAAGGAAATTTAATTATAATTGCTTCAAAAAATACAAGTGGTTAGAATATTCAGAATTGAATGACGCTGTGTATTGCTTCACATGTCGTCAATTTAGTTCAGAAACACTTCGTAAAGGAGAAACGTGTGGAAATTGTACGTTTATTGATGTTGGATTTTCGAGGTGGAAAAAGATTGCCGAAATTCTAGAAAAGCATCAAAAGAGTAAGCGGCATGTTGAGGCAATGAGTGCTTAGCGTGATTTCAAATCTATATGCGACAAAAAAGAAACATCAATTGCAGCAAAGTTAACATGTCATAGAACAAATGAAGTGTCTAATAATCGAGAGCATGTAAAACTTATTACGTGTGACAAGTCTTCTTGGCAGACAGGGGTTACCATTTCGTGGTCATGAAGAGTCAAAGTCTTCTGCAAGCAAAGGTAATTTCGCAGAAACAGATGAAATGTTAGCAGAAACAAATCCAATCATGAATCAGAAGCTGAAAACACCTCTCATGAATACCAGGACGATTTGATATCTGTTTTTGGAAACAAAGTTTTGAAAGCTGTGGCTGCAACTTTGCAATATTGTATGCAACATGCTGAGAGGTTTAACTCCCTTCAGCACCCACTGAAATTATATATATATATATGTGATCTTCAAGGGGTAACCTAATATATATATATATATATATATATATATATATATATATATGTGGGTGTGTATGCATGTATAGAGAAACTTCTTTTATATATATGTACGTATGTGAACTCCAAGGGGTATCCTAACCTAAGGCAGCTCAGGCCCCCAAAAGTATATATATATATGCATGTGGGTGTGTGGGTAGCCTAAACACAAGGAGAGAGAGAAGATCCATCCATTCGTAACCATGGAGCATCGCATAATGGTGTCTTCAGCATCACATACAGCTGATTGAGAAGGTAGCCAATCACCTCACAGCCAGTCGTATAAGGCGTACACAGTTATTTATGTACATATAAACTAGCATCGCTATGCCTCAAGCACACACACACACACACACACACACACACACACACACACACACTGTAACGTTTATATATATATATGATGAATAAAACCACGAAGGAAAGGAAACACATTCTGTGTTTCCTTTCCTTCGTGGTTTTATTCATCATAAATATTTTTCACGTGTTACTTTCGTGAAATAATTTTCATATATATATATGCCTTCATTTCCATTGATGTTTGCTTAAATGGTGTAAATAAAACACAGCTACAGCCTTCTGACTATTTAATATATATTGAAATACAAAATATGTACAGTATGTACATTAGATGCAAAAACAGTGATAATACGAATTATATATATTTACATAAAAAATAATACAGATAGTACAGAAGAATTCTATATACAACAAAATACACAGCACGTTTAATATACAGGGTGTCCGAGAATTATCTGTACAATTTTTGGCTGTTATTAAAAGTCAACCATGAAGTGTAGAAATTCCAGTGTTGTCCCATTTTACAGAGAATCTCATTAAGTTTTTTCTGATACCAAGTTTTGACAAGTTTTTTAGAAATTCCAGTGTGTCCGAACATTATCTGTACAATTTCATCTTTTAATAAAATTCTTGATAACACACGTAAAATTCATAAACAAGATTATTTAGAATCTGTATTTTCAAAAGTTTCTTTTATTAAAGTAACGTTGTTACAAACATTCGATATGTGCACCATTAGTGATTCGCAAAACATCCAATCGATACTTCAAATGTTGCCATGTACGCTGCAGCATATCCACATCAATTCGCTCAATAGCAGCTGTGATTCTTGCTTTTAAATCATCAATGTCTGTCACCCGCGTACATTTCTAAAAAACTTGTCAAAACGTGATATCAGAAAAAACTTAATGAGATTCTCTGTAAAATGGGACAACACTGGAATTTCTACACTTCATGGTTGACTTTTAATAACAGCCAAAAATTGTACAGATAATTCTCGGACACCCTGTATATATATATATATATATATATATATACATATTATTTAAGCTTGGTAGAAACCGTCCTTAATCCATGTATTTCCATTATTGATGCGTGTATATATATATACACATCAGTAATGGAAATACATAGATTAAGGACGGTTTCTACCACGCTTAAATAATATATATACAGTATATATATATATATATATATATATATACCTCAAAACAAAAAATAATGCAGTTAGTACAGAAGATTTCTACATACAAAATACACGTTTAATATACAGTATCTACATGTCAAAAATGGAAATACACTCGCACGTGATCGAGTCCACACTTACATCCTCATTGCTCTGTACTACACAATAAATGCGATTTAACCTTATTTCACCACTCAGAGTATGCGGGCGTCTATATTCAATATAAAGGGTTTTCAACTCGTGTAACACTATTTTTGTACCACTTTAGAATTGGGGGATAAACTATTACCCTCTTTAACCCTTTGACGACCGGTATACATTTCTTTGAACTTAAAAGTGTAAGTTTTATTGTTATTTACAATTAGGTATGTTAGTAACTATAGTCAGTTAAATGACCCATTTTTGGGTTAATTTTCCGACAACTAAACGATACCTATATAAACATGTAGATGTATTTGTAGAAACGTTGCATCATTGTACAATTTATATTATTATTTCCGTTGGGAAAAATATGTCCCTTGGTCCTCAAAGGGTTAAACGCGGATAGAATACAGTCAAAAGCGCGCACAAAGATGATATCGTTTGTTAATTCTTCTTCACAATTCATATCGGCAATTGAAGTACGTTTCTAAATCGTGCCGACAACTCTTTCTTATATAAAGAAATAATTATTCAGGGTGAACAATGAAGGTGAGTTCAGCCCTGTATGATATTTCGAGGAGTCTGCACTTTCTAAATACGCAGTCAGTTCCAAACCATTCTCGCCTTGTTCGGCCTGCACTTGGTAAAATCATCGAGCAGGATGGTGTACGAGTATTCAAGAACCGTATCAAAATAACGCATATCAGCAACACGGGCGTCTAATATGGGTTTCAGTTTACGGAACCGACGACTTCAAACATTCTGTCGAGAATGAAACGGCTTCGCGTGGGGATAAGGGCGTTATTGTCAGCAGCATTCCTCCACATCAACCCTATATCAACGCAGGGTTGTTTTGTATCACGATTTACGGATAGCGTGCAAATAATGGCGTATGAGGGTGCGTCGCTAATCTGCTCTCTTTTTGTGCCTATACCTGCAAGTATTTTGTAACTGTCCTCGCCCCACTTCTCAACCAACACGAAGATTCTATTCATCTCTTTAACACTTAAATAAATAATATTGCGTCTACCAGAGTTTGTCTACATTTCGTTTCAAGTACATAATTACATAATTAACAACACCGGTATTACGCCTGAATACACGCACAGACTTCAACACGGATACGTCGTATACTGCATTGAGGATGCTGCTCAACGTCTTTTAATAGTTTTCTATTGTGAGGTGAGAACGTTCAGACGGGGCAAGCTCTGAGGCGACTATGAGCAGCCGACGCGTTGTTTCTGGACTGGGAAGGACCGTGCGGGTGGTTGGGGAGGAGCGGGTTGGGTATGAGTCACACGAGGTTGTGTCAATTCCAGGTGTTAGTGATTCGTGTACGAGATTGTTCCAACATGAAAGATTCGCTGCGCGAATCATCCGAATATTTGTATCCCATTATACTGGGTAGGTGTCTAGAGAATTTTTTTTTTCCATCACCGATACATGAAGAAATATCGGTTTTAATGCTTTATCACACCCACTCCCCGGAATGCGTACTATACATCTACGTTCAGGGGCATTCACTATTGTACTTTCTCGAACTATACACATTTTATTAACACTCCGGCGAACTATTTGAGAAAAACATGTGTCCGTACTTCTCCTTTTTGCTGGACATATTATACTTGTCCCTAAACTCTACTAAAAAGTCGCAAAAGCCTTTAGCTACAACTTCACTGCGCCCCTCGTCATAATATACATGGATGTAGTGGTAGAAATTTTCAAACTGTCCATAATCACAAGATTTTATTCACATGCCCCAGTGTATGCGTACTCGGTGTGATGTAACATGGTGTAATATCTCCTGTCACACCAATCATCAACAAGGTTCACAACCCAGATCCTTTGCTTCTCTTCTGCAAGCGTGGCTTCTTTCACTTCACGATATATGAACGCTCTAGTGCAGTTTAGTCCTGCAGTATAATCCATTACATCGTTTGTACTGCAAAACCCCGCAATGCCCTCGCCAGAATAACCATAGAGTATTTGGACGTCGTGCTCCTCATGCTTCGCACGAATTAATGTGATCTTAAAGGAATCAAAGGAGGGATGACTAGAAATTCTTCGGTGTTCACCACATCTGTAGACGTTAGTGAGTACCACTTCAGGAATGTAGAGCATGCAACATCATTGGAAGCCATCGTTTTTTTCTTCTACGTGAGAAATCTTTAACAGTTAAAAAGACGCGTCTGAGAACCAGTGCATGCGGAGGTCAACTGAGTACGCAGAAAGGAGATATGTCCCGATTAGCAGCATGAGTCACGTTATTCATTTTATTGGGCAGCAACATGCAGTGGGTGGCGCTTAGAATTTTTCATGTACACACACACACACACAAAATGAAACGCTAACTGAAACGTAATTTATTTTAATTAGAAAATAAAATGTAAAACATCGTCAACAAGTAAATAGCCTCTAATTCATAATATATATATATGTATATATATATATATATATATATATATATATATATATATATAACAAATATTCATGTACCATAACTGAAACAAATACATGCAATAAATAGAAAAAAAATAAAAAATAAAATTTCGTCAACAAGTAAAATACGCTAACATGCCAGCAATATTCACGCCTCGCGGTATCCAAAGGGAACAGTACCGTAGGTGCCAGGCACCTAGTAGCGTTTTCTATAGGTGTTATGACACACTTTCGTCCCCCTAAGTTCCTTCACGCCCCCCCAGCTTCTTGCCCGAAAATTGAGTTCCTACAGTCAGTTGGGGTGGTTGGTCACCCTCATCTTCTAAGCTCACTAGCTCCTTCAGCGAATCAAAGTTGACGAGCCACCGGTTCGCCTGGTTAAGCGTGATGCCTTTCACCTTCACGATAATCTTATTTCCTCCCCCACCCTTACCCGTACCCCATACGTTTTTGGGCCTGTTGAGACAAAAGCATCAGCGTAGGCGCTATCTCCTACTCATCCCTGATCTCGTCAGTCAACTCTCCGAGGAATTCCCCACAGGTGACATGTATTCACATTCCCTCGCTGTGAATATCACACTATCTGTATCTGCGTACAGAACCCTCCAGCCAAGAGAATGCAGTAGACTCCAAAGTTTGATGAGGGCGTATGCTGTTGTGAAACTGGCTACAGGCATATTTATAACACGTGATGTATCTGTAGCGAATTCAGTTCTGCTGTATTTTAATATACGTATTAGCCACATTCACGATCTCCATGGCCTCTTTATCGGAACCGTTGGCGTAATCCCACACCTCGTTATAACTTTGGGCTAGATGCACGTTCCCCTTGTCTGTATTCTGAGCAAATCTCCCAAAGTCTATTTAGGCACAACTTTACACTAAACGCTTGACAGGGTTCTTCGCAATTTGGTCCCGTTCAAGTTGTATCCCTTTACTATCACGGTAACGTTGAATATATGCCGATTTTTCGTTTTCGGTCTCGACTCCTCGCGGGTACCCTGATGCTTCTACCTTATCCTTCAAAAAAGTGTTTATATATGGTGTGAAAAGGTTGGGGAGCTTCTGAAACCTCACACCTCATATATCTTTAATATTCTGTAACCGTGATGAACGGCAAGGGAGAGCTCAGGACTTGTAAATACGCCTCTGATCTTCCTCTGATTGGTTGTTTGATTACATGCCCCATTGTTGTCCCATGTGCACTTCACGCACAGGTGAAACATGAGCTTGTGATCTTACGACAGGTAAGATTGGCATCCATAAATCGCGAGGGGGAAGCACATCTACGAAAGAAAGGCCGAAATAGTTTTCTTTTAAATTAGCTGGGAACTCTTAGAGGAGGTAGGGCGGGGCCCACCAGTTTTTCAGGTGTTCCTACGGGGTACGGATTGTTCATCACGTAGTGGTATAAAGAACAGAGTCGTAGTAATGAGTTTCACGCCCTCCGTAGGTGGAAAGTATACTGTAGTTTGATGGGTTTGTGCGCCCGCCAAACAAACTATCACCGCATTTGAGGATCCAGCACCATTGAACGCTTAATGGTGTTTATTTCTTCGCAGTACTATCCATCTGTCTCCATCCTTGCATCATATTCGTGCTCCCACAAGACCTTGTGAGTGAAATGGGAGCTTATAAGTTGGTCGCGGGTGCGGGTCCATGCGAGACTGTCGGCAGGAGATCTACCATGGATATCTCCTACGATTCCACACTCAGGACGTTGGCATCCATGCCCCAGCAACCGTTAAAGGAGTATGCAGTCTTCTCACCAGTGGCACAGTCTTTGCTTAGACCATCCACCCAAAAACCACGGTCGTTGACCTTAATGGCCACTTCCCCTGTGTTGCGGGCATGTTTTATGTATACACCGGTCTGTTGCTGCATGTAAGCAAGTAAATAGCTTATGCGCATAACTGCGTGGGTTCTTTCTGTGAATGACGTCTAGTGTATCTTTAGGCATGAAGTTGTTCTTGAACACAGTGAAACACAATGAGGCGAGCGTGGTTGCGGCTTAGCGGGTCGCAGTTGAATCGGACTATATACATCCTTCTAAGGCCTGGAAACCCTCTAAGTACGCGTACGTCATTCACACAATAACGCTCACATTCATCCGTTATATTGTAAGGATTATCTTCATTAAAACTCTTGTAGTATCTCTCAAAATCTTCAGCTCACTATCACTCATGTTGGCATAGTTAAAGTAATGTTTTGGGGGTGGCAGTCCTACGAATTTAAAGTTTCGCTAGTGAGGAAAGTGTAAGGGAAATACCCTTTTAAAACTTCGGTGGCTACGCCCATCACCTTAGGTAGTTTGGCTAAATTACAACGTGTGAATAACAAAGTGTCTTTAAACTGAACATTACCTCTTATTTGCATCTGTATAAGCTTGTTTCCTCTTTTCAAGGGATCGCCTGTAAATATCTCCGATGATTCGTGTTCAAGCAGTTCCTTATAAAGGAATTGTGTATCAAATTTTGCGCCGTTATGGGCAAGAATATACTGTCATTTTTTTAACTTGTCCGCTAACTTGACAATATGGGACACAAAGAGTTTCACGGGGTTGTCGTGTGCGCTCGTTTTAAAAACGTTTGTTCGTTTACCACATTTGTGGCATTCATTACACTCGACGTTCATGCACTCGTCGCAGATAGTCTGGCTTACAAGTAGATGTGGGATAACCTCTTTGGTTTCAGCATCCGTGTATGTCTATATCGTAGTATACAATTATACAAGGTTTATTTTTAGGTTCGGCGTCTTTCATATAGCATACATGCCTTATACATCTGCCCCATATTTCTCATGGCATGTAGAACAGTGAATTTCATCACATTTATGCTTGAAATTCCCCCAATTATCCATCATATGAAACATACCACATTCACAGATTCTTACTTTCCTGCACGTGCCAATTGATTTATGGAGCTCGAAACAGTTATTATTGAAAAATGTGCGTCTACACACATCACAATCCCTCTTCTCAGCTTCAACTCCACGGCTTTTACAGTTGGAGCTTTTACACTGCTCACATACCATGTGGCAATCCTTACAATGCTTCACTATATCATCCGCAAACTCGAGACATTCCTTACACAAATCATGATGCTTTCCATAGTTTCGACTTTTATCATAACTCGCATAAAGGTTCCTTATATTGTGGAGTAAAGGTCTTGTACTGTCTTTCACACTGCTTTTTAAAACATACACATTACACAGTCCCCCGACGATCATCCACTCTAAATACAACTATACAAACATTCATTTCCTGCTCCACCCTTTTCACTCAACTATTCAGAACCCATATTACAGTCAAACTTGAGCTTGCAGTTTGCGGCCAGTTTACGAGCACGCTGCAGAACTGTCGGCAACCAAATATTCCTGGCCCATGCATTTAGTACAGTAAACATATGAGCCAAGACTATTGCTGTAAAGCTGCAACCACGCTCGGAGTTTATATGCTGTCTGTAAATAGCCTGAGAATTGAAGTTAAGAGTGTAAGGTGTGGCCGTATGTCCCGAACACGGTACACGTGGTCTATATCTATCACGAAGTTGTCCATGTTGAACGCTATGCTGCTTTGAGAGGCTGCATTATACGACCCAAAATGTATTCTATATCCACAGCAGCCAAGCGCCTGTATGGTATTACTACCCAAAATCATCTATATCTCCGTCATCTGACCCGAACCCGAAGGACAGTCGCGTCCTGGCTTCACGTCCCTCACTGTTCTGAAGGGCAAACTCCACACTACGTTCAACTACATGTCGCAGTCCGTGTTCAACGCCTGCTACACATGGTTCGCGGGTTGACCCTGACTACGTACCGGTTTCTAGTGAGGCCTGGGGTAGAGGTGACGGTGCGCACCAGCTCGAATGTTATGCTACTGTCTACAGAATGAATGCTGCTGTGGAGGGTACGGACGGTATTGAACAGTTATAAGGGGCACAGTTTTATTTGTAGAAGGAACTGATGTGGGGCTGTGTCGTAAGACATAGAGTACTGGGCTCTATTACTGTGGGTCTAACAACCGACGCACCGTGGCGCGCTTTACCTGACGTGGAATGCGAATCATAACTTCGTCATCCCGTTTTTCCTCGAATTGTCGCATGGGGTGCTACAGTTGGCTTTGCTGGGGTTCGCTAGGGGTTGGAGTCTGTAGCCTCAACAACAACCCTATCATCGGCATCATCAGCAATGTCTATGATGGGGATATGTTGCTGGCACAGTACTCTCATCCTCATCATCATTCACGGTTCTGAGGAAGGAGAAGAAAAACAAGACTGCAGAATATAAGGAGCATGATTTAACATTTTATTATATTTTGTAAATGTTCCACTTAGTAGTGTGACGTGTTAGAAATGGATTCTGTAGAAAAATTCAGGTTCACGAGTCCCTCCACATACATTACATCTGGCCCTACAGGTTGTGACAAAACTGTGTTTATGCTTAAAATCATTAAAGATAAGGGAGAGATATTCTCAAAATTTGTGCATAAAGTCATATGATGATATTCGACATACCAGTCTGTATTCAACGAGTACCAAGATGCTATTTTGTTCCACAAAGGTGTTTATAATGTTAGTTCGTTGAAGGGTAATGAGCACACGGTCATTCTAATTATGATCTCATGTTAGAAATGGATAAAACGTTTGCCGAGACATTTACAGTGTTCTCCCACCATCTTAACATAAGCGTATTCTTCATCAATCAGAATCTATTTTTCAAAAATAGAAACATGCGCGATGTGTCGCTAAATACACAATATCTAGTCTTATTCGAACAACGTAGATACGTGTCACAAATTGGGATATTAGCCAATCAAATGTTCCTGAATCAGCGTAAGGAGTTTTTGGAAGTTTATAAAGAAGCTACAAGCCAACGTTACGGATATTTGGTTTGTGACCTTCATCCGCGAAACACGTTTAGGGTGCTTCTAAGAACGAATATATTCCCAAACGAGGCTGAAAGGTGTATATCCCAGAATGATAAAGAGATTAAAGAGATACCGTGAATTAATAAAAATCTATCATCGACTGCACGGGCACTACAACATCTGTTTGTTAAAAATATCGACTCCGACTTTTTAAAATGCATGTGAAATCTTTCATAACGTTATAAAATGTAATGTACCAATGAAACCCCCTCAGAAGGCTCGCCTACGTCGTTACAAGAACATAATACGCGCACTCGTTCTTAAAAGTCACACACACACTGTGCGGAAGAAAAAGTTAATTATTCTACAGGGGGATCATTCCTACCCATCTTATTTTCAGTTTTGGGGCCTTTACTGACTAGTTTAATATAATGAAGAAAGTAGTCGTGATTCCACACGAGGTGTATGCATCACTACAAAGTTCAAAGAGTCCAGATACGATTCTAGAACCCCCGTAAAAGCAGGCTTAAAAGAATGGAAAGCGAATTGTTAGACCTATTAAACAGCGAAAAGTCTCCTGATGAGAAGAGAATCTTATACCAAGAAATTCTGCAGAAATTTCTTCATGAGTACAAAAATTACAAAAATCCGACTGAGGTCCCCGTAGTTATTAGACACAGCGCAGACGACGTTGAGCGTGGAGGCATAGGACCTGAGGCCGAGGCTAGAGACGAACAGTCAAAGAACAACGGCACGACCCCGCAGCATATCGAGCATATATTAAAAAGCAGTCTCCCACATACATTGAGGAATAAAAGCTCAAGTCTTTATAATCTATTGAGTGAGGATCCCATTAATACAATGGACTGATACAGGTGAGGTTGTTGTTGAACGATCAAAGGTACAGGGCTCGAACATCATTGACATCGTACATGACTTGGTGAGAAAGTGGGATAGGCCCTCACCAGCAGGATAGGAACATATTAAAGCAAGACTACAGCAAATAAATGTCCCAAAAACACTGATAGGTAATCTGAACAGGTTAAAAGACTTGGGACAAACCTCGCATGTACCACAGCTGAATACGCCTTCACCCCAGCGGTAACATCTCTGAAGAGGAGAAAAAAAAACCAAACAACAACGGCCACCCTCCCGCGCGCGCCTCTAAAATACGCAAATGGCTAACATATTAAGAAAACGTTATTATGACGTTTCTAGTCCAGCCTCCTACGGTGGCGTTAATAGACTAAAGAGGCGTTTATAAAGAGGGAGTAGGGAAAAAAGATGTTGAGAGGTTTTTGCGGAGCAGGATGCTTATACACTTCATAAGCTGGTGAAAAAAAGGTTTAAAACAGCCAAGACAACAGCAGCTTTGGTTGATTCTATTTGGCAGGCGAATTTAACAGACATGCAGAGATATTCATTGTATAATGGAGGCTACCGCTACATCCTATTCATAATAGATGTATTCTCTAGATATTTGTGGTTAGTTCCCCTGAAAAATAAATCGCCTGAAACAGTTGCTAAAGCCACCAAAACGTTGATGTTGAAAGAAAACAGGGTTCCTGGCTACTTTTGTACGGACACTGTGAAAGAATTGATAGGACGAGCTTTTCAGAACATGTTGACAGAGTTTAATATCAGTTATTACACTAGTAATTCTATACATTAGGCATCTTTAGCTGAAAGAGTTCAACGTACCATAAAGGAACGTATGCATCGCTATTTCACACATAAAAACACATACAGATATATAGACATTCTGGATTCGCTGGCCTCATCCTACAACCGTTCACACCACCGAGCGATTGCAACAACACCTAACGAAGTTTTAGAAAGAGATACGCACACAGAACTTGAGGTGAGACAAGATATTCGTAGAGTACCACCACGCTCTATCGTTTCAAAATCAATGTTTATGTAAGACTGTCGCGTTCGGGGAATAAATTCGCGAAGGGATTTGAACAAGGTTGGACACGTGGGACTTTTGAAGTAGGGCTATGAGACCTAAAGTCGAGGTGATGCTGTATTACGTTGAAGATTTGAATAGGGAAGAAATTGCAGGGGGCATTTATGGCGAGGAGCTACAGAAAGTGTCGTTTAATTTAGGAAAAAGTGTTTAAAATTGAAAATATTTTAGGAAACAAAGGTTCAGGAAAGAGAAAAATGTACCTGGTGAAATGGCTAGGGTACCCAGAAAGCTCCAACACTTATAAAAAAGCTGATGCAATAATGAAGCTTAAATAGTATACAACATGGCGCCTAACCACTTCTACGTCACACTCCCATCCTCCTCTTCTCTGTCTATACATCCTAACAACACCCTGGCCAACTTTGTAACAGAAGTCCATGGGTCCATTGAATTGGGCCGTGAATCATATGAAGTAGGAATATGTGAATTTCAATTGCCAACCAAATTTTTAAGTACTGATAATAAAGAACCCGTTTCTACGGTTCTTAGAAACCGTGATGAGTGTGAAAAATTAGGCATAACTTTAGATGATACTATACGCTCAGTCTGGTTCGGCGAGATTCAGTACTACAGTACAAAAGTAACACTAGGACCAGGTCATTATGACACAACCTCGGACATTGTGAGGGCTTTAAATAAGTCTTGAAAGGCCATACCTCACCCCCGATTTACTTTCTGAAGTTGTAAACATAGACACACCGCCCTATACTTTGTTGCTAAAATCAACGGCTAACAGAAATATTAAAGATAAAGGCCGGTTCAAAATTATAACCGAAGGCATGATATGGGGCAGCCTTCCAAAGAGATACTTTTCACGAATCACAACATGACTTGTGCAGCTTATTGTATCAGTTGAAATTGGAGAAATTGAACGATGGAGAACCTCCCCCGGACATGTGCTATATTTACAGCAATATCATGGAACATCAGTTTGTTGGGATACCCAGGCACGGCTGCTGCGCATCACCCACATTCCCAATCATAGAGGAAGATGCTTAAGCATCACATACGACAAGCCTCTTTATGGCAAAGTCGCAGTTAACCTACTAACCAGTATCTCAATGTATATAAGAACGATTGGGGGGGAAAAGTTTCCATTCGGTGAAGGGAGCTTAACAGTGATGCTTCACTTCCGTCGCACTCTGATAGAATGACCCAAAGGCCGTTCACAGTCTATCGAGGGGTGAGATACCAGCAGGGGAGTGGGATTGGTTCCATTTTTACAATCATACTTCGTACAGCTGTCCTTTTGCTGAAGAGTAGTGCCAGATATCTCGGTAGAAAGCGTTACAATCAGGTCATAACACGGTAGAAGACAATGGCGGGGCTA